>PVKV010009076.1:0-83517 GCA_004027835.1 Alouatta palliata
TAAGAAGCAGCTGATTGAGGCAAGGGATTTTAAACTGGATTCTACTCAACTTTGCTACTGGTTTATCATTACATTTTCACAAGTACAGGTAAGAATTTCAGAGTTTAATGAAGGTCACACAAACAAGAAAATCTAGCAGCAAAATAGGACTTGACATTTTAGAAGAAAAATTAGGAAAATTAAAAAACAAACATGCTATTAAAATTCTACATTTAAAATTTTGATTTTCCTCAGCATAATTATGAACTTCAATTGACAAATAAGATATCAGAAGCAGACTGAATGCTGTAATGTAATTGTATTTAACTATAGAGTCTAATACAGACTTTTCATCTTCAACTTTATTCTAACCTTTAAAAGCTTGTATGTATAATTTTATAGTCTTTAGTTATTAGGATTTGGATTTTAATGCAGGAGAAAAGCAAGACTCAAGCCCGAGTATTAACCTACTATTTGTTCATAGGAACAGCCAAACCTTCTGAATAAAATACAAAATATATATTTTATTATTTCATTTTGTTTATTTTTTCTGTGGAGTAAATTATGATATATTTTAGTCTTTTAATAACAAGTTATTCTGTGGCTAAATTTATTTCTAAAGTATGTGTAACTAGATTGTGGGTAGAAAAATTCAATCTGTAGAATATTTTAGTCACCTCAGATTAAAAAACAAAACCCAAAACAGTGATGGCTATATTTAGCTAGTTTAAAGAAACATTAGCCAGAAAACAAATCTCTCCCCACCCCCCGATTCGTTTATTAAATGCCATATTTAGCAGAAAACAAGAAGAACTTTTGTAAGGCTTTCCATCTGCTTAATCTGCCAATATAGTAATGATTTATGTTAAATGACCTCCAGTGAATTCAGAGAGCAAAGAATCAAGATTAAGCTATGATACAGGGAGAAGAAGGAGGACAGTGGATAGAAAACACAGTCTCATAAATACCTAGAAAAGTGAGATAAACACATTCATGTTGCTATTATATACTAAGAAATTAATGCATTCTGAGATGGCACAGGTATGCCCTATTTGGTATGCTCTGAGATTTGAAATAAAACCACAATATGAAAGTTACCTGTCTTCTACCCTCAGAATCCAGTGGTTTTCATTTGCTGATTATGTCCAAACACTAGAGAAGAAAATTTGCTGCTTTCAGATGTTTAAGGGGAAAGGGAAGCATACATGTTAGCCCTGAGTGTCTTAACTGGGCACACTCTGAGATGGCTTCCAGTGATCCCTGCTTCCTTTGATTAGCACCTTTGTGTAATCCTTTGCCTTGATGTGGCTGGATTTGGTGACTTGCTTTTCATGAATCGAACACAGCAGAGGTGACAAAATGTCAATTCAACAACCATGTCCTGCAATAGATTGTGCTTGTGTGTTGGGGTTTTTCTCTTCAAATTCACTCTCTGGGGGGGAAGCCAACTACCATGATGTGAGTAGCTCTATGAGGAAGGTCTCATGGCAAAAAGCTGAAACCCCCAACCATCAGCTAGTGAGGACCAGAGACCTGTGAACAGCCATCTGAGCGAACTTCAAAGTGACTTCCCCTCCAGGTGAGAATTAAGATGACTGCAGCCCCAGGTAATGTCATGATCAAAGCCTCCTAAGAGACTCTAAGCAGAAAACACTCATCTAAGCCACACCTGGATTCTTGATTCACAAAATTTGTAGCTGCTGGTTTTCAGGTGATTTTTTTACACAGCAATACATAATCACCTTAGAATCTTTACAGATTCTTCATATAGAATTTCTCATCTTACTCTTATTTGATAAAATGTGGTATCTACCACAAGTATGTAAGATAATTATTTTATAATAAAGATACTGAAATATTACCTACTCGACACAGTAGCTTATTCATTTCTTAGGCACTGTTTTTTTTTTTTTTTTTTTTTAAACTTTCTGTTGAAGAACTCTGTGAAAATAAGTTATTTGTTTCTGATTTCTGGATCCCATTTTCTTCCCTTTAAATCTACCTAATCCAGCAATCCAGGAAAGTCATTGAAATCAACTGTCAAGAAACATATATTTGTTTTTTTCTAAGCTAAAATCTGATTTCTTTATTAGCAATGGGAGTTTATGATAAACATATTTTTCCATTAAAGTAAGGAAATGTGATAGAAAATGTGATGAAATGATCTCAGGTAAAGATATTAGAATATTTTGGAATAGAATATACCTCAGTAAATATAGTTAGTTCTTCCTTCATTGTTTTTTAAATCTATGATATTATTTGTTACTTATTTGGGATATTACTACTTATTTCAGAAAGAGACATTCCTTAGATACTTAAGCTGTATATTCTGGTGACAGAAAACTTTGATTAGTATGATAGGAAATGCGGATTATTTTCTAACTTCTTTCCACTTGTGTAGATATAAAATCTTTTCATTGGTGGCTAATTATTCATTATGGTGGCAAGTTGGCTCTGAAGATAACATATTTTATCAGCAGACAAACTGGCTCATGGCATAATCCTCTAATAGTTACAAGGTACCACAGAGGGGCAGCAAGAGGCACATTACATCAGAACTTGGCATCCAACTATATAAGGGCCAGATATCACCTCTCTATTATTTTTACTTTCCTCATCCTATGGCTTTTCATTAATGCTTTTAAACTGAAAATTATTCCTATATTAAAAAAATAAAATGTGACATAATACAGGAAGGAAAATATATTACTGAAATAAACAATAAAGGGCAGTTTTAACTACAATCTAAGTAACTCAGATTTATTGAGCACCTATGGACAGACACAGTGTATTAAGTCATTCAGTCTCACAACATTCTAAGGCTTTGACAGGTAAAGTGCCTTGTCAATACTACACAGTTTATAAAATATAAGAGCCAGTATTCAAATCTGGTGGATCTGGCAAAATCTAAATCTTGATTTTTTGGTGAAATCCAAATAGTATATTCTTTCCTCAATATCATATTTCATAGTTTGCCTTGTATGTACTTGAAACATTTACTCTAAAAATCAACAAATATTATCAGGTCTTTTAGTAAAATAAATATTCTTTTTGCTCTAAAACTGTTTTTGCTAAGGAACAGAAGTGTGGAGTTTGGTAGGCTCTAGAGTAAAATAGTAGCATTACCAAATTATCTGAGTTTTTCCAAAATATTTTATGATATAGTATTTGAAATAGCTGTATAATGACACTAGAGACTTTTCAACTCACAAAAGAATTTTTTTTCTGAATAACTATAGTCCTTAACTGAAAGATATGATAAATGAAAATTGATGCTCTTAATTTTACACAGCTGTATAATCATCCCTACATCTTTGCCCTCCAGACACCTGGTCTCCTAAGATGACCAGCTAATTGCCAGATTTCCCTGTGCTGCCTTATCCGTGCTAGTCTTCCTTGAACATCACCTCTTCCTCTCAACTTTTCTCATCCTTTTCCATAGCAATAGTGTTCTCTGCACAATTTCTGCAGCTACAAAATGATGTGAGAAACAAATTCTTGGTTAGATATTAATATGTAACTCTTGATTAATTGAGAACTATATTACTCTCCTAAGAATATTGGCATTTTAGCAGAGAATACTGAGGCTACAACCTGCACTCTACAAAACGGCTGTCTAATTAGGCAACCTATAAGAGTTTTTTTTTTTCCCCTTGCAGAAAGACCTTTTGTTCACCTGTACCACAAATCAAATAATGTAGAATGTTTAAAAGCAGATAAAACGATCCTTTTATATTATTTAGTTCAATCCTCTTAGTGCACGAAGTGGAAAATATGTCCAACGTCTCACACTTGGTGGTCATTCCAACACTTGAGTTTTGATTACAAACTCGGTGTGCTTTTCCCAGTACAAAGCTTCCTCTGTATCTTGTTCCACTTATTTGTAATGCCGATCCACATTTCAGTTTCTCTTAATTGCTGGTACTTCGTTGAGATTGGTTTCCAGAAACTTTTAAAATAGGTCTGGTAGTATATGGTTATAATACTTCTAGGATAATAACTAAGTAATATAACGTAATGCTGACAAGAAAATGCTACTTTAGTTGATCATTACCCTCCTTCTACCTACTTTGTTTAATTATTTTGTCATCAGTCTTCCCATACATAAAAGGGTAGATTAATGGCTCTTTATTATTTTTTGGAAGTCAAATAACCTTGCCCACTTCACTCTGTGTTCCTCTATCTCTGGTAGCTGGACCTACCTAATCCTCACCTATAGTGAGCTTAATAAAGACCCAGGGACCAGTCTTGACCCCAGGCTATGAGAAAGGAGAAATGTAATTTAAGGAAGCTTATGTCAGCAGATAGATGCTGAATTATCCAGCCAAACTTGTTAATGCTTTTGCTCCAAATTTGAACCCCTTTGGCTAAGTTTTCTGCCTTAAATAAAAATCGTCAGGGGATGGATCTTCAACTTACTTGCATACAAGCAAGTGGTCTAGCATTGTGACCTTTTGCAAAATCCTGCCCAATCTTTAAATATGTGGTATAAAGTAGTATCTTGAAAGGAAAGTGATCGTACTTCTCTGTGTCAACCCGAAGCAAAAAATGAATGTAATAAAATTTCCCTAGATCTGTTCTTTAAAACTCTTATTCCACATGCTCTATGGGATATGGGAGATACATTTCTTGCTCAAATTATTTGGGGGTAATAGCTGCCTTTCTCCTTTCCTACCTTTGGAGATTCCTAATACATATTGAACTCTTTAAGAAGTCTTGAAATAATAAAACGTGTATACATTTTTACCATAATGTGTTCTTGTTTTGATTTATCCAAGAACAGAATAATATTTTCATATAACAATGCTGAATTGTTACTCTCGAGGAAGCAGCATTGCTAGTTGTATCTCTGGGAGAGTTTCCATAACTGGTACAGGACATGAGCAGCACACACACCAGATTTGGCCCTTGGCCCTGAACCTCCCTAGGCAGCCTTCCAGCAATAAGTACTCTGTCCATAGGTCTTTTTGTTTCTGTGACCTCAAGATAAAAAGTCCAGTTTCATTCACATTTTTATATCTGATTTAGAAATGAAAGGGAAAATACCACTTATTTTATGCATACTTTATGCCAGATACTATGCTAAAGGCTTGTCGTGTAAAATCTTTTAAAAATAAAATTTTGTTAATAAGAACAAGTAACACAGGGTACAAAGTTTTTTTTTTTTTTTCTATTAGAAATCAGACTTCAAACACTGACTCTACCAGCTAAAAACTAAAACATAAGTAAGTCACTTTATCTTCTTGAGATTTTGGTTTTCCAAAACCTCAAGAAGATTTTGTTTTAGGTTTTTGTTTTTTTTTTTGGTCTTAAATTTTTATCTCAAATTTGTGTGTGTGTGTGTGTGTGTGTGTGTGTGAGAGAGAGTGAGAGAGAGCCCCCTCCAAAAAAAAAAAAAAAAGGTGAGGGCTGACAGTGGGTATATCAGGCTTCCGTTCATGTCAAAACTTGAGTATAAGCACTACTTATATATACCAACATTTTCTAAGCTCTCAAAGAAGGTAACACAGAGTTCTCTGTATTTAGTATATAATAGTTGGTGTTACAGAACTCAGCTCACCTACAGATAAGCCATTTGAATTAGCCGAGCTTAAAATTTATAAAGAGATAAGCAGGCTGATGATGTAATTGTGCCTTCCTTCCTCCAATTCCATGTCCTGTGGTGCAGACAGGTGTTCCATCTAGAGTGTCGCCATTCATGCTTAGTCAGATTCATTTCCTTTTAAACATTTTCTCAATGAAACAAAACTGGGATGACTATTCAAATGTCTTAATCTGAACTGGCAATATTGCTATTCCTCCTATGAATGTTGATCATATTTTCTTTCCTTCGTTTCTTAAATCCTCCTTTTAATTCCATTTAATCCTGGAAGTTATACACATTAATCCTTAGATCTTAATGTGTCTTCTGCTTTCTTTTGTGGGCAGCTTGTATGTTAGCATAATAGCCAAAATTTTTAATGCAATGAAGAATAAGATATTCTAAAAATAAACTGGATATATTTTCTAACATCAGATAACCTGAGGACTCAGTAGGCAAAATGGTTGGTTGTTCAATTATTTAATATTATTTTTATTATATATTTTATTTATCATTTTCTGTGATGTGCTACAGGTTAACCATTATGTCAAATAAGTCTGGATTTGTGTTCCATTTTATTACTGATTGTGTGATACCAAATAACTCAGCAAGTCTCTCTAATCCTTAGTTTTCTCATGTAAAAAATGCACAAGGTTGTTGTGAGAATTGAAAACCCATTACTACGCCCATTTTCTACATTATTTTTTTCAAAGTATTTATCTAAATTACTATTTTTCTCATTTGAGTACTATCCTCAGTTAATATTTCATCAGAATAGTTATTTTCATTTGTATGTTCATCCTGTATACTCTGGAATCTAGGACAACGCCTAACAAATCAAAGAAACTTAGTAAAGAGCGATAAATAAATGAATAAAATATATGAACGTAGTTTTAACGCATGAATTTGGGATATTATCATTAGCATGAAGATAATTAACAAGCCTCCCCCAAACCTTATTATTCCAGTGTTAGTGGTAAGGAGACTAAGGCTCAGAGAGGTCCCATAGCAAGAACTGGTAGAATAAGGGCTCATTTACAGAATCCAATGCATATCTAAATTTTTAAATTTGGTAAATAAACATCTGTAGAGCAGGGTCTTAGGTCAGCTTCCTGAGAGGTAGAACCTGACATAAGTAATTTTATACAAACACTCCTGAAGTGCTCTTAGTGAAAACCTTTAAGGAAATAAATCGAAGCAAGATGAGGCAGGCCAAGGAGCAAAGCAAAAATATGGTTTCGAGGCTGGAGTATCTTATCCTGATTCAGTCAGTAACTACTGGGTTTTGTCTTCTCTAGGGAGCGTTTGCATTCTCAGCATCTTGTGGTGAGATAACTTCTGCGAGCCAAGGGCATACTCATAATCAATAGGTGATAGACGTATTGGCTTCATAAAGGAAATCCAGGCAAAGCACCAACAGCCACTATCAAAAGGGAGCTGGTAAACCTGAGTCAAATGTTGATTTTGCTGCTGGCTACCATGCATTCATTTTACTCTAGCAGCTTACATCCTCACTTCCTTATTATCCTAAGGTGAACTTATGTATCAGATTTTCATTTTGAGCAATGGTGAATCAAATAAAAGAAGTGAAGGGAAGTTGAGAAAACACTGTGACAGTAGCCACTTTATCATCAACAATAATATTTTATTATTGGTCCTACTTTGAACATACGTCATAGTCACCCGTCACTGGACTTAAGCCCTGTTATTATAAGGTAACTTTTATTATAAGGTAACTGACATCCCGAATTATCCCATGTTTTGTACTTGTTGGTTCTCCAATTAAAGTCTGCTTTATGAATGTCCACCCATATTTTTTTGTTTAGAACTTTTACTGAATGTCTATACTGTGGAACTTACCCTACTGTGCTTACAACTTTGAACTATTTCCTCTGGAATGTTTCTGTCTCTGAGCATGATAATGTATTATCATTAGTCTCAAAGACATCACCCAATTCTTCAGATCAGCCTGACTTTAAGCCCAAGCTCGGCAGGTCCTGTGGCCAGTAGCTCCCAGTGATGCCAGCATATTTCTTTCCTGAATCCTGATCACAGTGGCTTTCTTATGAAAAAGACACAAATTTACATTTTCCAAATAACCATAAAATATTCTGCAATGGAAAGTATGTAATTATACAGAGGAGGTTAATCCTAAAATTGTAAACCCCTCAAGGACTTTCTACTTGCCCATTGCAACCCTCCTAAATGTCAATAAAATCACAGTCTCTAAATTAGAAAGTGAGAAACCACCTCCTGAGATAGCTAAGGTTTGGATGAACCACAAGGAAATGACTTTTGCCAGAGGCCAAGCAATCTTGGATAAAGGGCAGGGAATTCTGGTGAGCCTTATTTTGATTTGTTGAAAGGTACCATGGGTTTCATAAAAATAAATCTTTGACTTTCTGATATACTGCACTGAAGACAATGGCATTACTTATAATTGAAAAATTTAGATGTAAAATTGCATTTGGATTTTGCGATAGAGAATAATAACAGTAACATCAGCAATGAAACAATAACAACAGCAACAAAATCCTAAATGTAATGATCATAATATATTGATGAAGAATGAGGAGGAGAAAGTGAAGGAAAGGAAGAAACTACTGCTGCTGCTGCCATCACCACCAGATAAACTTTTCTTGGAATAGATGACCAAAATAAATAAATAAATAACAATGACAATAATAAAAATAAAAGGGAGGAGAAGAAGGCAAAAGAAGAGAATGAGAAAGAAAAAGAGGAGGAGGAGAAGAAAATAAGTAGTATGTAACACAACCTCCTGTCATCTGTTGGAATCTTTTAACCTATGCGTTGCTAGTGGACACCTATGTGAAAAGAGCCTACTCTTTGTTAGCTAATGTTCTATATACTGGAGACACACATAGAAAAAATTAATGAGACACTTTTCCTGCTACTACTGGGTTTTGAGTTAATATGGGGAGGTGAAACACGTAAAAAATCACCTATTATCTGTTATAAAGTGTCACATGAGTTATATTTTAGCCCCCCATAGCAGAATAGAGTGAAAGTATAAAGGCAAGAATTCTACATGTTTCGAGGTAGGGAAAGTTTTCATTGAGCAGGTGATTTATGGTGAATCTTGAATCTCTTTCTTCTTGTCCACTCAGATTTGATTATGAAAAATAATTAAGGATTGCTACTGTTAGCTTTCTCTGTTGATTCCTGGGAGAAGAAATACAAATAAGTCACCTCTAGAATTTAGAAAAAGTAAAGACAAGGCATAGCAACAGGTAAATATGAGGGTAGTGGCAGTGTTTCAGGAGGTAAAACAAAACATAGAGTTTTTGAGAGGAGATAAAGTATCATCTCATAAACTATATAGCAGGGAAGGCACTAGAATGTTCGCCCTCGGTAAGATGGCAGGGTCACTGACTAGAAGCAGATATTCCTAAAGTTGTTAGTCTTGTTGATAGAAGTGCAATTAGGACCAGAATACAAAATTGCTAATTATTTTTCCTTTCAAAGTTATTAGAAAAATATATTATTATCTATAATATATATAGGAAACACCCCTTTATGGCCTAAGAAGAGTATGGACTTTTTCAAAAGCAGAACCAACACTTTCATCAGACTGATAAAGTCCCCTGTGTTCACAGAGTTTACTATGAACTCCATAGTAAAGGAGACACAATTAAAAATTATACGAACACATACACAGATATGCCTGTCTGAGTTGTCTGTTGACGTATGACTTAAGCTTAAACTCATAAAGAATATCTTAATGGAGACATTATCATGTGCATAGAACAGCTATATTCTGTAGTGAATATAAAAGTAAACTAGAAATAGATTCTACTGCCTAAGAAATCTACCACCTAGATGCCCTATCGTTCTTACTGGTTCAATAAAAATGATTGGGCATCTAACTAAGGAACAATAATTCACATGCATGTAAGTTAAGTGCCATAAGAATATAGATTATGCTGCAGTAACATTCCTGAAGACAAAGAGATTTCATTTTAGTGAAATAAGTTATACATCCTGATGAAGAAATTGACAAACTACTGAAATTTTGAAGGTTCACAGTTTGGATATATGTGTAAGGTCATGCAGATAAAAGGCGAGGGGTGAATAGGCTGTGTATTATATTGCTGGCACTGTCATAACCAAACTCTAAAGGTAGAGTGGCTTACCCAATAGAAGTTTACTTTCTCATGGTTCTGGAGGTTAGAATTTTGAGAACAAGGTGTTGGCAGGATTGGTTCCTTCTGAAGGCCATAAGGGAGAGACCTATTCTAGGCCTCTCTCTTTGGCTTGTAGAAGATTGTCTTCACATTGCCTCCCCTTCGTATATGCCTATGTCCACATTTTTATGATTCTAATAGGAAGACCAGTCATCTTGGATTAGAGCAAACACTAATGGCCTTGTTTTAACTTAGTTATATTTGTCTCCAAACATGCTCACATTGTGAGATACAAGGGGTTAGCATGTCAACGTAAGAGTGAGTAGACTGCGAGTAACAGACAGTGAGACAGAGGCAGAGAATTGTAATAGATATATAAAAAGAATTGTAAGTTTTAGTTTGACTGGAATTTAGCTACATTAACATAGAAAACAGACTGGACAAAAGATTAAAGCCAGATTGTATAGATCTTGAATGTCAAAATGGAGAGTTTGGATTTTATTCCTCAAGTATTAGGAAACAAGAAATGAATCTGAGAAGAGAAGCAACATAATACATTCAAAATTATTGTATGCATACAGTGTGCCAGAAACCATGCCCAATATTATACCTCAACATCTAATTCTATCATCATATCATTTCAATCTTTGCAGCAATATATTTAACTATGACTTATTAGCCCTCTTTTACAGAGAAGCAAACTAAGGTTTTAAAAAAATTGTTATAGCTTATGAATATTAGAGCAGAAAATCTAATTTAAGTCTTCAAAATCTGGCATCACATCAAGTGTATTTCTCATTCCAGACATTGTAGACAGCTCTAAAATTTCTATTTGTTTTTTTTTGTTGTTGTTATATCTTCAATGTCAATGTCTGTACTTCAATTTTTGAACATATGGGATAGAGTTATAATAAGTTTTTATGTCTTTGTATAATACTTTTCATATCTGTTAGTTCTAAGACAGTTTCAATTGATTGATTTTTCTTCTTCTCCAGGACTCTTATTTTCCTTTTTCTTTGTAAACCCAGTAATCTTTGATTGAACAGCAGACATTGTCAAGTTTTCCTTCTAAGATACTTTTAAGTTCTATTTTTATAAATATTCTTGACCTTTGTTCTAGAATGCAGTCAAATTACTTAGAAACAATTCAAGGAGTTTTTGAGTCTTGCATTTATGCTTTGGTATGTGAGAGTGAAGCAAAGCTCAGACTGGGTCTATTCTCTACTTCTGAGACAAGAACCTCTATACCTTGCCTTATCTATTTTAAAATTTTCCATCAGATCCTCTCTGTGTGTGAGTTGGGCACTGTTACATCTAATAATCTCTGGTGGTTCTTTCCCTAAACTGAGGTAGTGTCCTTAAATGTATGTGCCGATCAGTACACTGCTGACTAGTCAATGGGCCCCTCTACAAATCTCTGGATTTCTTTCTGTGTACAGTCTTGTTTTTTTCTTTCCAGTATTCCATCCTATAAACTCTAAGCACTTTGTTCTTTCAGAATTTTAAGTCCATCTCCTTAACTCAAGGTGTGCTCTGGGACTTCACCTCAGTTCCTCTACCTTGTGCCATGGTCTGGAAACTCTCTAAGACATTAAGCTGGTACACTTGTATGTCTCAGGTCATTTGTGTCTAACTGAATGATCACCATTCAGGAATCACCATCCTTCATTTTTTGATGTCCAAAGCATTGTAAACTATTAATTATATATTTTGTATGGGTTTCAGCTGTTTCAGACAGAAAGGTAAATTTAGTTCCTTTCCTTAGATTATGATCTGAAATAAATGTCAACCTAGGTATTTCAATTTTAACACATTGTTTTTCACATATATTTAGAATGGAAGGTAGAAGAGTAAGGTGGGTAGTGAAGTCCTACAATTTAAACATATTTAAGACAAATCACCAAGATAAATGTGATGTTATGCAATTAGTGTGACTAAGAATGGAACTAGTAAGGAAGACAGATTTTCACAATCGCTTCTCCCAGGAGAAAGAGAATGAAGCAAAGGGGTACCTTGCTGTCAGTGCTGGTGAACAGTGAGACTTAACTTGCTGGTATCGATGATGAACAGTGAGACTTCTAGGACATTGAACATCCCATTCTGCTCTAGAACTAGCCCTCCAAGTAGGAATGCTTCTTTCCTTTTCTATCTTTTCCTTCCCTTCCCTATCAGAGCAAAGGTTGATCTGATCACTGTCCTATCCTCATCTTCTCCCTCTTTTTTGTAGTGCAAACACCACTCATAATGGGCAGGGCATCCAAAATTTCTTTAGTGGCCATTTACTGATACTCCATACAATCAACTTCCTGTTGTTAATGTGCTAAAATGAATTTAAGTATCTTTTTGCTATTTATTAGAAGCCCACTTGTGAATACAGTACTTGTCTAGTGCCTTCATAGGAATTTGGTGAGGAATTTCTTAACGTAGTAGAAGAATGGACTTCATAGACACAGTCCTGAAGAATGACATGTAAATCTTTTAAAAGATTTTTTTAATTAAATTATATTTTTAAATATATTAGCTTATTGTGGTCTTTAAATATAATTTCAATGTTTGATCACATATAGTGAATGTATCTGACCTCACTTTGAAGAAAATTAGCTTTGTGTATTTTAGTGTCTCTTGTCTCTGTCTGCCCCTCCCCCAATCCAAAATGTGTACTCTATATTTAATAGTAATATTTACAATAAAGTTAGATTCATCTAGATGAAACTGCATACCTCTCTATTTGATATAATCTATAAATACTCTAATGGGAACAATTATTTGAATTATAACTAATATTCTGGATTGGATTTTATTTTTTACTTGAATGAAGTCATATTGATGAGAACTCCATCTTGCTCAGTCATATAATTTCTGAGAGCTTGTCACATGTAAATCATGTAAACACACAAAGATATCAATTTGATAGCCCAAATAGCTGAAATGTGGGAATAACATTTTATTTTGTTTGAGGGAATTTTTGGCACCCCACTTGTCAGATACAGGATTGATTTATAAGATATATAGTTGTTAAAGAGCAGAATTACTTGAGTTCTAAGATACAAAGTTGTTAATATATAATTGACAGATATTTATAAAAATATCATTGAATTTATTTTATATATTTAATCTTTATTGTGTTAATAGGAGTGCTTTGATAGATAATGTTTGAGCGAAGAAAGTAAACATTATTTGACTTTATACAACTTTCTTCCACCATTGATTTTTGTGTATTCTGCCCTATTAATAGAATATCTGGTGTCTTTGGAGTTTTGTTTGTTTCATTTTATTTTTTAGAGACAAGCCTCAAAGTCCTAGGCTCAAGTGATGCTCCTATGTCAGCCTCCAGTTTAGGACCACAGCGTCATGCCATTGCACCTGGTTTAGGCTACTATTGTGTAACAATGTTTCTTTTACATAATATGAAAAGTTTTGCTGTCTTACTTTAGTGTATATAGTATACTTGAAATTGAAGAAACAACATAAATCTTATTCACACAAATGATATCAAATGTTAAAAAAAAATTTCCTGTTGGATTATATATCTTTATATTTCTGGAGGCCAGGTTAACCGTGATATGTTGACAAAAGCTTACAATAAAAGCCTTATTCTTTTGTTACCAAGGTTTTTAAATGCTATGTCCCAGACAAAGGTGTCTGTTATGAAAGTAATCTTGTGTGTACTCTCCTAAACAGAAACTAAAGCAAGTGTATTCTGCTTGCTTATGTGTTCAATCTTCCTTTTCCTGGCTTGTCTGTCCTTCTCGAAAATGAGTGATTCAATAGAATGGCCTAGACATAGGGTCCATTTCTCTTTGTGCCTTGTTCAATGTGAAGATCCTACAGCCTGAAGCAGTATCTCCTTTAGAAAACAGGGACTTATTTAGAGAGTGTATGCATCCTGTGATTGCAAGGGATGATTCCAGGGTTTTGTAAAGGCAAAAATAATGCTTTCAAATCCATGTAGATGCCATTCAAGGCACAAAGCTAAGTGAGGAGAAAGAAAGAAAGCAGCCAGGACTTTTAGATCCTGGGCTGAAATGCTATATAGGATGAAATTTGCATTTTCATTACCTAGTTAATAGTCATTCAAACTAATAAAATACACCATATGAAAGAGTACAAAAGGTAGATGTAATTTTTATTCCTACTAATTAATAGCTGAGACAGAAGAAAGCTGCAAAAATGTGAATAATTTTATACAGCTAAAATATTAACTTGTGCCAATTTAGGGAACAGGAAGTCCATTGTTTTCTTCATCATCGAACGCTCTTTATTCAGTCCAAGTTTTCATTTCATCTTACCAAATTTTTGAAATGCCATCATTAAACTTGTAAATTTAGCTGTGGCTTTAATGGTTCATTCTATTTCTTTAAGTTAAATGTAAGGTTTCCCAGCCTTGAATATATAAAAACATGTCACAATTGAAAAACTGATTTAGTAGGACTATTTCAATTAGTGAAATAGTGTATTTCCTACAGATTTTGGGAGCAGGTATGGGGTTTGAGAATTATATTCTGTATAACATTCAGTCACAGACTTATATACTGGCACTAAAAGCTATTTACATTTATAGGCATAGAGAAAACCAGTCCAGGCCAGAAGTTGTTTTAATATAAAACTAGAGGACAATTAGGCTAGCTCTCTAAAGAGAAAAAAAAAAAGGAAGTTAGAAAGGAGGAATGTTGGGAGGAAGGGTAGAAAAGAAAATGTCAAGGACGAAGGAGAAGGGGATGGAATGGGAAAATAATTCATCCCAAAGAAATCATCCTTAAGATTAGTAGTTTCTTTAAATAATGATGCTTATGAAAATAAAAGTGCATACTGATTGATTCAAACTGTACTTGAAACTCAGGTACATATTTTAAAATCAGATTTAAAAAAGGGAATCTTGAGCATGGAAAACGTTTTTATAAAAAAAAAATAAGGTTTGTCTATGAGGCAGATTCTTTAAGCTTTCCGAGTTCACTGCACATCCTCAGCAATTTAGTGGGCTATGCTGCAGAATCATCATAAATCAATGAGAGGACGTCTGGAGCCATGGGGAATTAGCTGACTCGCTTATGTATGAAGCGATTCACAGCACTTCCATTCGGAAACCTTTCATGAGACCACATGCTTACTTATCTCAGACACACCTGTGTTTAGGCAGGGATAGCTTTGGCTAGATTATATTTGTTTTTCTGTTTTTTCTTCTGCCTGAGTGAAGGAAATTTTTTTTCAGCCAAATCCTCTGTCCTCTTTGGGCGAGGACTTCCAAATTAATTCTTAGTTGTCTAGACCAGAACCAGTATTATAGGTTAAAATTAATATTATCAGCTTCGGAAACACACAAGAATTCAAATCTGATAAACATCAGGGAGTGGAAGAGATTTTTGAAATAATAGACATAATCAGAAATTCTCTGCTGGAATCCACCAGGGGGCAGCCCCCTCCTGATTCCCTCCCAGTACTGGCCTCAGAGCCTACAGCCTGTCAGAAGTGTTCTGAGAGACAACACCTGTCCCTGTCATGCTTCAATCCAATCTAACCCATTAGAAATCCTGCTTCAAATTCTTGTATTATGCAGCATCACATGTACCAGTGGAAAATCTAAAAGGAAATTATATGTGAAGATTAGAAGAATCTTACTATTAAGAAACTTAAATAGTGTTTTTTAAAGCCACCCAGCTGCTTAGTTATTTAAAACAAAAACAAACAAAAAATAGACTCCTTTGCTGGACATTTTTTGTTTAATTTCTCAAAAAGAACTAACATTATTAAGCAAGCAAAGAGCTTCAAAAGCAAGTTACAATCAAAATAAAGGAAAACCTGGACTGTCTCTCATGCTACTAAATATTTCTCATTTAACAATAGATAACTTAAAAGTTTGATGGAATACTGCACTAAAAGAGAAAGGGGGTAGTGAAAGGAATTATAGAGTACACCATGATAAGAAATCGGAAAGTCAAGGCAGAAGCAAAATAAGTAGTTTTATATGTAAATACATTAACACCTCTTATACCTGTGCCATAATTTATTTTATAGTAATAAATCACATTGCACTGCTTTATTCCAACTGTGTTTCTATATCTGATGGAGAATGACAGTGAAAAAAACTTGCTCTTCCATTAAGAGGCTTATGCATCCTGCAAAGGCCTTTAGAATACAATCTTCATTATCTGCAACTCCTGTGCTGTCAAAAGTTCTTATTTCGTAAATGTACAGATACATGGTAAAACTTCCCAGCAAGCTGTTGAGAGGGATGTAAGAGAGAATGGGGTGAAGAAATGCATGGAAGTCTCTTGAAATTTACAGAATTTTAGTGAGTACTGTCTGATATCTTAATGGGTGGCAAACATTTCTGGACAAGCATAAAAATTATTTTTATCATATCACTTCTATTTTACAAAGTAATAATTATATTTAGAATATATCTCAGTTATCAGAGCTTTAGCCCAAAACAAACTGTCAATAACCTGGCTCTGAAATGCTGCTGACCCTTACTAGGCTACTGTGGAAAAAGCACAAGAATAGCCATACTCAAACATCCTAGAAACTTTATGAGAAATCACATTCTTCACAGCATGAAAATTAAGGAGCTCTTACGTTTTCCAGAGTATCTTCATCAAAAGTTACATTAGGATGTAGTGTAAGCCACAGTAACAAGGTATTATAAAGTATATTGACTGAAGAGAGATAAACACCCATCATCTCAGCCCAAAATCTCTTGAAACTGATAAGCAACTTCAGCAAAGTCCAGGATACAAAATCAATGTGCAAAAATCACAAACATTCCTATATACCAATAACGGACTTCAAGACAGCCACATCAAGAATGAACTGCCATTCACAATTGCTACAAAGAGAATAAAATACCTAGGAATACAACTAACAAAGGATATAAAGGACCTCTTCAAGGAGAACTACAAACCACTGTTCAACGAAATAAGAGAGGACACAAACAGATGGAGAAACATTCCATGTTCGTGGTTAGGGAGAATCAATATCGTGAAAATGGACATACTGCCCAAAGCAATTTACATATTCAATGCTATCCCCATCAAGCTATCAATGACCTTCTTCACAGAACTGGAAAAAACCACCTTAAAGTTCATATGGAACCAAAAGAGAACCCGCATAGCCAAGTCAATTCTAAGCAAAAAGAACAAAGTGGGAGGCATCACACTACCAGACTTCAAACTATACTGCAAGGCTACAGTAATCAAAACAGCATGGTACTGATACCAAAACAGAGATATAGACCAATGGAACAGAACAGAGGCCTCAGAGGCAACACAACACATCTACAACCATCTGATGTTTAACAAATCTGAGAAAAACAAGCAATGGAGAAAGGATTCCCTGTTTAATAAATGGTGTTGGGAAAACTGACTAGCCATGTGCAGAAAGCAGAAACTGGACCCCTTCCTGACACCTTACACTAAAATTAACTCCAGATGGATTAAAGACTTAAATATAAGACCTAAAACCATAAAAGCCCTAGAAGAAAACCTAGGCAAAACCATTCAGGACATAGGCATAGGCAAGGACTTCATGACCAAAACAGCAAAAGCATTGGCAACAAAAGCCAAAATAGACAAATGGGACCTAATCAAACTCCACAGCTTCTGAAAAGCAAAGAAACAGTCATTAGAGTGAATCAGCAACCAACAGAATGGGAAAAATTTTTTGCAATCTACCCATCTGACAAAGGGCTAATATCCAGAATCTACAAAGAACTAAAACAGATCTATAAGAAAAAAACAAGCCCATTCAAAAGTAGGTGAAGGATATGAACAGACACTTTACAAAAGAAGACATATATGAGGCCAAAAAACTTTTGAAAAAATGCTCATGATCACTGGTCATTATAGAAATGCAAATCAAAACCACATTGAGATGCCATCTCACACCAGTTAGAATGATGATCATTAAAAAATCTGGAGACAACAGATGCTGAAGAGGATGTGGAGAATAGGAACACTTTTACACTGTTGGTGGGAGTGTAAATTAGTTCAACCATTGTGGAAGACAGTGTGGCGATTCCTCAAGGACCTAGAAATAGAAATTCCATTTGACCCAGCAATTCCATTACTGGGTATATATCCAAAGGATTATAAATCATTCTACTCTAAGGACACATGCACACGAATGTTCATTGCAGCACAGTTTACAATAGCAAAGACTTGAAACCAACCCAAATGCCCATCAATGATAGACTGGACAGGGAAAATGTGGCACACATATACCATGGAATATTATGCAGTCAGCAACAACAATGAGTTCGTGTCCTTTGTAGGGACATGGATGAACCTGGAAACCATCATTCTCAGCAAACTGACACAAGAACAGAAAATCAAACACTGCATGTTCTCACTCATAGATGGCTGTTGAACAATGAGAACACGTGGACACAGGGAGGGGAGCACCACACACTGGGGTCTACTGGGGGGAAATAGGGGAGGGACACCGGAGGGTGGGGAGTTGGGGAGAGATAGTGTGGGGAGAAATGCCTGATATAGGTGATGGGGAGGAAGGCAGGAAATCACACTGCCATGTGCGTACCTAGGCAACAATCTTGCATGTTCTTCACATGTACCCCAAAACCTAAAATATAATTTAAAAAAGGAGTAAAAAGAAGAAAAAAAAAGATAAACATTAATTTCTTTGTGATGAAACTCTTCAGACAGGTGGTTTAGGGTTGGTAAGGTGCCCTAGAGGTGTCAGGGACACAAAACGTTTTCATTCCTTTTGTTCTGCCATCTCTAGGCTCTTTCCTCATCAGCTTGCTTGAAGTTAGTTAGTATCCACCTTACAGCCTGTGGGAAGGGTATAACAAGAATAAAATACATTGTATGCTCCTTTTCTTTTAGTGCAAGATTTAGAGGTTGCACACTTCGACTCTTCACATATACCATTGGCCAGAATTGGTCCTGTAACCCTACTTGGCAAAAATAGAGACAGAAAATGTCATATAGAGACAGAAAATGTCATGGTTGGTTACCATACATTCAATTATAATGGCTATTTCTATAGAAGAAAAATGTAATGAATATCAGTAAGACAATTAGCAATCTCTGCCACAAAAGTGTACACAGATTGAAAGTATAAAAATATTAATCAGATGCAGCATCTCTAAGGTTTTCTTTTAATAACTGCATTTTTCTGATTTATTTTATAAATTTATGGTTTTTCAATTTATAATTGGCTTTCAATTAACTTCAATTTTTTTATATTACTAAGAATTTGAAACTGATTTAATAACCAAATATTGGGGAATTTATTATAATCAACTATATGTTCAATAATAATAGAGAAAAATTACATCTCATCAAATGCTCTCCTAAAACCAGTTTTTTTGGGTACTGGTTCTTTGAAAATTTTATGATACTAAGTGAAATAAGCCAGGAACAGGACAAATACCATATGATTAAGTGGAATCTAAAACTGTCAAAGTCAAAAGCAGAGAGTAAATTGGTGGTTACCAGAGGCTAGGAGGTGGGGAAATGGGAAGATATTGATAGTTTCAGTTAGGGGGGATAAATGTTTTGGTATTTATTGCACAGTTTGGTGATCACATTTAATAATAGTGTGTGGTATATTTCAAATGGCTAAAAGATAAATTTAATATTTTCTTACCACAAAAATGACAAGTATTTGAGGTGATTAATATGTTAATTTGCTTGATTTATTCCTTCCACATTGTATACCTATATCACAATACCACCATGTACCCAAAATACAAAATTATAATTTGTCAGTTTATAGTAAAAAAAATACTCAAGCACTGAACAATACTAATGCTGTATAAACTATTGCAAAGCATAGAAAAAGAAGAAAAACTCAAATAGATGCCAGGTTTTACAAAACAAGTTTCTCATACATGTCTTGTTCCTTTTTGTATACTCTATCCTTTTCATCTTAAACATAGTGGATAGTAAAACTTCAATGATCCGAATGTCACTGATCATGTTTTTTATTCATACTTTAAAAATTATTTTCAAAATCAAAAGGGTGAGGGCTGCTACATTTTTCTATCCAAATGTTTGTTTTATTGATAAAAGTTATACATTCTTGTAGGGCATACGTGATATTTTGATATACTTAGATAATGTGTAATGATTAAATCAGGGAAATTCAGATATTTATCACCGGAAACATTTACCACTTATTTGTGCTAGGAACATTCCAAAGCTTCTCTTGTAATTATTTTGAAATATATAATATATGATAATTAGCAGTAGTTGCTCTACTGTGCTATCAAATGCTAGGACATATTTCTTCAATGTAACTATTCTCTCCTCTTTACTGAGAAACAACCACAACCTAGTTATTCAGAATCAGACAACTGTTTACAGTACAAAAATTACCATTTAAGTGTTATACAGTCAAAATTTTATTTCCATAAAGATAAAGATGTTTATCTTTTTATCAATGACAAAGTTATAATTAACTTGTATTAAAGCAAAACACAAGAGAAAACCTAAAGTAGAAGTAGACTGTTCCTACTTACAAGATTTGTAATAAGTTTATATTCTTATACAGTCGATGTCCTGTTGAAACATTTTTGTTTGAACTTGGTTGCTACTCACGATTCTGCTAAGGGCCACAATGTTCAAATATCCCTGATCTACCTTACCTTGATTAGCAGGACATTCTGTCCACTTTATCAAAAATCAACTGAGTAGGTCATGTCTCTAAAACAAATACTTATTTAAGTTATTACATTTTTGTCAGTCTACCTTCTTTGAGCTTAATTAGGGGACTAGAATCTTCTGCCTGGTAATCATGAGAACTAATATTATCTTATAAGTTAGAATAAATCTCCCATTTCTCTTACTTTGACTCAGGGTGTTCTTCTATCTGATGTCATGTTAGTGTTCCTCAGCTAAGCTTAATTCTTTTATAGTTTGTTGGAGGACTTATAATTTCTTTTAAAGAAATAAAAAACAAAGTCCAGGCATGGTGGCTTACACCTGTAATCATAGCACTTTGGGAGGCTGAGGGTGGTGAATCACGAGGTCAGGAGTACCAGATCAGCCTGGCCAATATGGTGAAACCCTGTCTGTATTATAAATACAAAAATTAGCCAGGCTTGGTGGCACACACCTGTAGTCCCAGCTACTCAGGAGGCTGAGGCAGAGGTTTCAGTGAGCCGAGATCATGCCAATGCACTCCAGTTTCGGCAATAGAGCAAGACTCCATTTAAAAAAAATAAAAAGAATGAATTGTTAACTGATACAAGCTTAATGCAACATTATACAGTTAGAAAATCCATTTAAAATTAACATATATTTATGTTTCTTATAACTTTTTTATTATATTTTAAGTTCTGGGATACATGTGCAGAATGTGCAGGTTTTTTACATAGGTATACACGCGCCATGGTGCTTGGCTGCAGACCTCAACCCGTCACCTACACTAGGTATTTCTCCTAATGCTGTCCCTTCCTTGCCTTTCCCCCACCCCCTGACAGGCCCCAGTGTGTGATGTTCCCCTCCATGTCCCCATATGTTCTCATTGTTCAACTCCCACTTATGAGTAAGAATATGCAGTGTTTGGGTTTCTGGTCCTGTGTTAGTTTGCTGAGAATGATGGTTTCTAGCTTCGTAGTTTGCTACGAATGTTAGTTTCCAGCTTCATCCCTGTCCCTGCAAAGGTTTTCTTCTAGAGTTTGTATGGATTTACGTCTTACATTTAAGTCTTTATTCCATCTTGAGTTAATTTTTGTATAAGGTGTAAGAAAGGGGTCCAGTTTCAGTTTTCTGCATATATCTAGCCAGTTTTCCTAACACTATTTATTAAATGGAATTCTTTCCCCATTGCCTGTTTTTGTCAGGGTTGTCAAAGATCAGATGGTTGTAGATGTGTGGTGTTATTTCTGAGTCCTCTGTTCTGTGCCATTTGTCTATATATCTGTTTTGGTACCAGTACCATGTTGTTTTGGTTACTGTAGCCTTGTGGTATAGTTTGAAGTCAGGTAGTATGATGCCTACAGCTTTGTTCTTTCTGCTTAGGACTGTCTTGACTCTACAGGCTCTTTTTTGGTTCTATATAAAATTTAAAGTAGTTTTTTTATAATTCTGTGAAGAAAATCAATGGTAGCTTGATGGGAATAGCATTGAATCTATAATTTACTTCTGGCAGCATGGCCATTTTCATGATATTGATTCTTCTTATCCGTGAGTATGGAATGTTTTTCCATTTGTGTGTGTCCTTTCTTATTTCCTTGAGCAGTGGTTTGTAGTTCTCCTTGAAGAGGTCATTCACATTCCTTGTAAGTTTTATTCCTAGGTATTTTATTCTCTTTGTAGCAATTGGGAATAGGAGTTCCCTCATGATTTGGCTCTCTGTTTGTATATTATTGGTATATAGGAATGCTTATGATTTTTGTGCATTGATTTTGTATCCTGAGATTTTGTCTAAGTTGCTTATCAGCTTAAGAAGTTTTTGGGCTGAGACTATGGGATTTTCTAAATATACAGTTATGTCATCTGTAAACAGACACAATTTGATGTCCTCTCTTCTTATTTAAATTCTCTTTTTTATTTTTCAGGTAAATTCCTTTCAATGACCTATATCATTATTCTCTTATAACAAAATAACAACATAAGAAAACATGCAAAGAAAATTTTTTTCTTTGGAAATAAAGTATTTGAAGCACAACAAATTCAATAATAAGGTGAAGACTACTGAATAATTAAAGAAAGTACTAGTATTAGACCATAGGTATTCATGCCCTAAGAACTAAAAATCTAATTTAGTCTTAACATATTCATATTTACTTGTTTAAAACTTAAATGCAGTCATAAGTTTTTTAAAAATTATTTATTTATTTTACTTTAGGTGCATACTATATCTGGCATTTCTCCCCATGTTATCCCTCCCCACCTGCCATAGTCTCTCCCCTACCTGCCCCCCAGCTGTCCCCTGTGTGTTATGCTCCTTTCCCTGAGTCTACATGTTCTCGGTGTTCAACACTCACCTATGAGTGAGAACATATGGTGCTTGGCTTTCTGTTCTTGGGTCAGTTTGCTGAGACTGATGGTTTCCAGATTCATCCAAGTCCCTACAAAGGACACGAACTCATCATATTTTATGACTGTGTAGTATTCCATGGTGTATATGTACCACATTTTCTTTGTCCAGTCTATCATTGATGGGCATTTGGGTTGGTTCCAGGTCTTTGCTATTGTACACAGGGCTGCAATGAACACACATGTGCATGTGTCTTTATAGTAGAATTATTTATAGCTCTTTGGGTATATACCCAATAGTGGGATGCTGGGTCAAATGGAATTTCTATTTCTAGATCCTTGAGAAATTGCCACACTGTCTTCCACAATGGTTGAACTAATTTACACTCCCACCAACTGTGTAAGAGTGTTCTTTTTTCTCCACATCCTTTCCAGCATCTGTTGTCCCCTGATTTTTTAATGACCGCCATTCTAACTGGCGTGAGATGATATCTCAGTGTGGTTTTGATTTGCATTTCTCTAATGACCAGTGATGATGAGCATTTTTTCATATGTTTGTTGGCCTGATACATGTCCTCTTTTGAAGTGTCTGTTCATATCCTTTGCCCACTTTTGAATGAGGTTGTTTGTTTTTTTCTTGTATATCCGTTTTAGTTCTTTGCAGATTCTGGATATTAGCCCTTTGTCAGATGGGTAGATTGCAAAAAATTTTTTGCCAGTCTGTGTCTTTTGATTGGGGCGTTTAGGCCATTTACAGTCAATGCTAATATTGTTACGTGTGAATTTGATCCTGCCATTTTGTTACTGGCTGGTTTTCTTTCTCATTAGTTGACTCATTTTCTTCATTGCATTTTTGGTCTTTGCCAACTGGTTTGCTTTTGTAGTGACTGGTACTTGTTCCTTTCCTTGCTTAGTGTTTCTTTCAGGAGCTCTTGTAGGGCAGGTCTGGTGGTGACAAAATCTCTCAATAGTTGCTTTTCCGTAAAGGATTTTATTTCTCCTTCACTTATGAAGCTTAGTTTGGCTGGATATGAGATTCTAGGTTGAAAGTTCTTTTCTTTAAGGATGTTGAATATCAGCCCCCACTGTCTTCTAGCTTGTAGAGTTTCTGCCAAGAGATCTGCTGTGAGTCTGATTGGCTTCCCTCTGTGGGTGACCTGACCTTTCTCTCTGGCTGCCCTTAGCATTTTTTCCTTCATTTCAACCCTGATGAATCTGACAATTATGTGCCTTGGGGTTGCTCTTCTTGAGGAATATCTTTGTGGAGTTCTCTGTATTTCTTGAATTTGAAATTTGGACTGCCTTGCTAGGCTTGGGAAGTTCTCCTGGATAATATCCTGGAGTGTGTTTTCCAGCTTGGATTCATTCTCCCCGTCATATTCAGGTACACCAATCAAGCGTAGATTAGGTTTTTTCACATAATCCCATATTTCTTGGAGGCTTTGTTCGTTTCTTTTCACTCTTTTTTCTCTTGTATTGCCTTCTCTTTTTACTTCATTGAGGTGATCTTCAATCTCTGATATCCTTTCTTCTGCTTATCAATTCAGCTATTAAAACTTGTGTTTGCTTCACGTAGTTCTTGTGCTGTGTTCTTCAATTCCATCAAGTCGTTTATATTCTTCTCTAAGCTGGTTATTCTAGTTAGCATTTCGTCTAACCTTTTTTCAAGGTTTTTGGTTTCTTTGCATTGAGTTAGAAAGTGTTCCTTTAGCTCTGAGAAGTTATTATCCACCTTCTGAATCCTGTTTCCATCAATTCTTTGCACTCCTTCTTTGTCAAGTTGTGATCCTGTGTTGCTGAGGAGTTGTGATCCCTTGAAAGAGAAGAGGTGTTCTGGTCTTTGGTGGTTTCACCTTTTTTGTGCTGGTTTTTCTCATCTTTGTGGCTTTACCTGGCTGTGGTGTCAGAGAGCTGCTTGATGAGGTCACTTGTCTGCCTGTGGGGGCGCTACTGGGTTTCTAGGGACTCCTTCAGGTTACTAGTGAAGCTTCCTGTGTCTTTTTTGTTTATGCTGCGAAATTAGGCCCGCCTATTCCGATGACCTGTAGGCGCTGCTGGGTTATCAAGAACGCGGTCCTGGTCCTGTTGCTACTTAGGCTTCCTGTGTTTTTTGTTAAAACATGTAGCCGGGTCCCGCCCCTCTAGTGGTGGGTTGTGCCCTTCCTCCACTGGGCTGGATCATTCAGGGTTCCTCTCAGACTGTGGCACTGGCTACGCAACTCACTAGAGTCAGAGCTTCAGCCCTCTGGGGTTTCTGGGGGAGGTTAGGGACCTGTCCAGCTGCACCAGGCAGTCTCCCCCTTTCAGCTTTCTCTGTCTCCAGTCTTGGGGTAGGGGCCACCCACCTGCAACCGCTTACAGCTCCCTCTCTCTCTGGTCTGGGGGAGGGGGCGATAGCTCAGTCTGCAGACTCTTATTCAACTCCACACTTGTAATTCCCAGCGCTTGACTGGCAAAGATCCCCTGTTCTGTGTATTGCTGAGGCTTTGGGGGAAGCATTGTATCTGGACTGGAGCACCAGAGGTGAAGCCTCCGACTCGCTGGTCAGATGCACTTTCTGGGTGAAGCAGCACCCCTCCTCGCCTCAGTGTGCTCTGAGTGGGCTTTGCTCACCCTCAGACCAGACCTGTTGAAATGCACCTGGTACGTTGGTTGGAGCTGGGAGATCTCTGGGTTTCTGCGTCTCTTTTGCTGGGTGTTGTGTGCTGGAGTTGTGTCTAATCTGCCATCTTAGATCCTCGGTCTGCACTCATAATTTCTTACATTAAGTTGGTATATGCATTTTGTTTAAAAACAAAACAAAAAAATGCAAAGGAAAAAATAAAACAAAAATTTTAAAATACGTACCATTTCAAAATTTAAAAAATATATACTATTGGCTTATAAACTCTTGCCTCTAGGTAATCTCTTTCAATGTCATTTGCAGTCTTGTCCTCTATTTCATGTTAAGATATTTCAAATATAAACTACACATACAGTTTACTGATATCTGAAATGCCAGATAAGAAAGTGAATATCCATTATTATGAGAATATGTTCTTTCTTTTGTTTGCATCTCTTTTGCACCTCTTCATTTATTTCTTCATTTTCATTATAATAGGACATAGTTATATATTGCCATAGGCATTGAGAATAACAAATACCCATGCAACAGCTTGAAAATGTGTTCTTATGGCCCATTTCCTAATGCTTTTTTCCCCAAATTACCTTTCTCTGAAACATCTTGTTAGTATGTCTGATTCTCTGAGAACAAAAAAGGGAGTGTTTTTCTTTGACCAGAAGTCACAGATGGGAAGTTTGTCTAATGATAAGTGAAGATCTCAGCACAGCAGAAGGACAACTGAGCATTAGCCAGCTGATATTGCACTGTGCAGCCTCCTCACATTTAAGCAAAAGTGCTTGCATGAACAACTGTCCAAAGTGCTGGATGAGTCCATTAGTGGCTAGCTTGTGTAGTAGGAAATGAATGTATTTCACTGCATTTAAGCTAAGAAAGGTTTGGAGCTTCCGTGATGTAAATTGGGCTCCATTATCACTTAGTAGTTCTTCGGGAATTCCATATCCAGTGAATAGTCTTTTAGTTCGGACTGGAGAGAGAGAATTTTATAATCACTTGTGGCCATTTACAGGAGATAATAACAGTACTAATGATGACATGTATGGTTTAGGAAAACCCACTTTTCATCCATGCTGATATTTGTTTAGTTAATTTAGAGTTTTAAATATATTTATGTAATATCTATGCTATAGTAGAAAAGCATACTTTAGTTGATACTATGTAGAAATCAGTCCTGATGTAATTATAGCTCTAAGCAATTGTGTATATGTTTTCATTTTCAGATCTCTCAATCTTTTGTAAGCCTGTCAAACCATCACCCTCACACTCTTCAGTAGATAGTCAGTATGATTCAAAGAATATTAAATATACTATACAGATGTTCGTCATATTTGGTACAAAAGATAATATAACACTTGAGTTTCCTTATTACCTCTATATGTTATATATTACAGATTCATAATGGTAAATGAAATGAACCAAGACAATATTTTTAGAATTTTCTGCATGCATATTCAAGTATAACTAAACAATAACTTTCGCTTCACTTCGGAATGTGTCATTTCCAATACCTCCACACAAGATGCCAAACATTTTATTAAACAATTCTGAATTTTTATGCATATTTACATGTATTTCCCTTGAGAAACTAAAAAAAGTCATACAGTAAGTTTATCTCAGGTAACTTCCAAGAAATACAAAGCTTTCTGCTCTTCTCCCCTTAATTCAGTTCTGAACACTTTACATATTTATTTGTTTCAACATTGCAGCTATCTTAAGTCTTTGAGGGAAATGCTATCTGTTCTTCTTAGATAGCATTAGATTGAGCTAAATCCTTCTTTTTAGCCTTTCCCAGTCATTGTCAACTGTCTCTGACAGTCTTTCATTATGGCACGATCAGAATCAAATATGGCTATGCATGCTTTTAGCAATATTATTTTTCTTGAGTATAATTTCCACATTTCATCTTTCTTTGTCCTTTAGTTCCCATTTCCTATAATGTCTTACTGATCTTTATAATACCCTTGTGCTCTAATGAATAAATTTATATTTTTATGAGTATATGCAATCTTCAATATCTTCTTGCACTTAAGTTATCTGGATTCAATCCTTTAACCTTCAGGTTTTGCCCTCAAGTTTTCTATATCTTCTGTGATATCCTTTTGAACAACAGCATGTTGCTTTCTATTATATTATACATTTTCAACAACGTTTACATATTATTTTTATGAGGTGGACATCTAAAATTTAAAATACATCTCCACATTGGACATGTTGGAACAAAAAATGTGTACTACTCTATAAAAATAATTCCACATTTCTTCACAACTGCAAATTTCCTCCAAGAAGGGATAGATTATTTGTTGCTTATGTCTATTTTGTTGCAACATATATACACATTTAAAGTCATATAAGACTTTTTGCTATGACTGAGGAGATTGACAAATACTCTCCCTTAAAAGCAATTACACATTGATGCAAAATTGACTGAACATACCAGTCCATTGCTCTGCAATTTAAGCAAGGTATAGAAAAACTGGACAAGTTTTTATACTTGAAAAAATGCTGAACTGCAGAAAAAAGCAGTGAGAGTCTGTATCATTCTGGCTGGGGCTGCTCCTATTCTTCCCCAAGTCAGTGTGATACTTATGTCAGAACTCAACAGATAGAGAATCAGCAATCTTTGTATTTGGAGCGTTGGGTAATATTTATGCCCATGAGTATTACTAGTGGAAATGGCTTCGTGAAGGCAGGCAAACAGGTTAGAACCACTGCTTGTCTCTATGTGCCCTATGTACTGAATGTGATTAGGACAAACATTTTTGGCCAAGGTTGTGCTTGCATCCAGCAGACAATGAAGAAGGCAAAAGATACTCAAACATTCCTGGCTGCCCCTGACTACATGTATATGTTTAGGAAACTTAAAAGAGAGCATAGAAAAGTTAATTTGGTGCATCTTGGAAATGAACTAAATCTAGAAAATTCTCATTCTCAAATACCTGGAACTTAAACAATGCATGTCTAAATACCCCTTAAGTAACAGAAGAAATCACAAGGGAAAACAGAATGCATTCAAAAGAAATAAAAATAAAAGTAAAACCTATGCAAATTATGAGACACCACTTAAGTAGTTTTAGAAGAAAATGCACGTATTTAAATGCCTATATCACAAAATATCAAAACCATACCTAATCTTGTACCTTTAAAAATTAGAAAAAAAGGGGGCTGGTGGCTCACACCTGTAATCCCAGCAGTTTAGAAGCCTGAGGCAGATGGATCACAAGGTCAGGAGTTTGAGACCAGACTGACCAACATGATGAAACCACATTTCTACTAAAAATTAAAAAATTAGCTGGGCATGTTGGTGCATGCCTGTAATCCCAGCTACTCAGGAGGCTGAGGCAGTAGAATAGCTGGAACCTGGGAGGTGGAGGTTGCAGTGAGCTGAGATCACGCCACTGCACTCCAGCTTACGTGACAGAGCAAGATCTCATCAAAAAAATAAACACATAAAAATAAAAATAAATTAGAAAAAAAAAACTAAAGCTAAACAACTGAACAGAAAGTAATAAAGTTTAGAGCAAAAAACAAGAAAATAATAGAAAAAATTACAACACAAGATACCTTTAGAAAGAATATGTGAAAATTAGAAAACTAGCAATGAACAATTTAAAAATGATCATTTCTTCTGCTGTGGAAAAGCTTTTTGGTTTAATTAAGTCTCATCTATCTTTGTTTTTGATGTATTTGCTTTTCGGTTCTTGGTCATGAAATCTTTGCTTAAGGAAATGTCTAGAAGGGTTTTTCTGATGCTAGAATCTTTATGGTTTCAGGTCTTAGATGTAAGTCTTTGATTCATCTTGAGCTGATTTTTGTATAAGGTGAGAGATGAGGATCTAGTTTCATTCATTCACATGTGGCTAGCCAATTATCCCAGCACCATTTGTTGAATAGAGTGTCCTTTCTCCACTTTATGTTTTTGTTTGCTTTGTCAAATATCAGTTGGCTATAAGTATTTGGCTTTATTTCTGGGTTCTCTGTTTTGTTCCATTGGTCTATGTGCCTATTTTTATGCCAGTACCATGTTGTTTTGGTGACTACGGTCTTATAACCGTTTGAAGCTGGGTAATGTGATACTTCCAGATTTGTTTTTTTTTTTCTTAGTCTTGCTTTGGCTGTGTGAGCTCCTTTTTGGTTTCATATTAATTTTAGAATTTTTTTTCTAGAAATAGCAGAGTTAACAGACAACCCACAGAGTGGGAAAAAATCTTCACAATCTGTACATCCAACAAAAAACTAACAGCCAGAATCTACAAATAAGTCAAACAAACAAATCAGCAAGATAAATAAATCCCATCAAAAAGTGGGCAAAGGGCATGAATAGACAATTCTTAAAAGAAGATGTACAAATGGCCAACAAACATGAAAAAATGCTCAACATCACTAATGATCAGGGAAATGCAAATTAAAACCACAGTGCCATGCTGTCATACTCCTGCAAGAATGGTCATAACCAAAAAATCAAAAAGTAATAGATGGATGGTGTGGATATGGTGAAAGGGAACACTGTTACACTGCTGGTAGGAATGTAAACAAGTATAACCACTAGGGAAAACAGTGTGGAGATTCCTTAACAAACTAAAAGTAGATCTACCATTTGATCCAGCAATCCCACTACTAAGTATCTACGCAGAGGAAAAGAAGTCATTATTTGAAAAAGATCCTTGTACATGCATGTTTCTAGCAGCACAATTTGCAATTGCAAAAATATGGAACCAGTCCAAATGCCAATCAATGAGTGAAGAAGAAAATGTAATATATATATATATATATATACACACATACACATACATACACACATATATATAGACATAATCATATATATGTGCATAAATGTTATGTATGTATAAGTATATATTTATATATAACATATATACAAATATATTTATATATACACATAAATTACATTTATATATGTAAATGTATACATAAATCACACACACAAACATATATATATATCTATAAACATACATCACATATATACACACGATTGAATACTACTCAGCCATTAAAAGGAATGAAATAATGGCATTCGCACCAACCTTGATAGAATTAGAGACTATTAATCTAAGTGCAGTAACTCAGAAATGAAAAACGAAACATCATATGTTCTCACTCATATGTGGGAGTTAAGCTTTGAGGACACAAAGGCATAAGAAAGATGCAGACTTGGGGAAAAGGGTGGTGGCAAGTGGCAAGGGATAAAAGACAACACATTGAGTACTGTGTACACTGCTCAGGTGATGGGTGCACCAAAATCACCACTAAAGAAATTATTTATGTAACCACACACTACCTGTTCCCCAAAAACCTACTGAAATAAAAAAATTAAAAAGAAAAGAAACAATTATATTTAAAAATAAATATAAAAATAACACTTGGAAATAAATTTAACAAAGTAATTAAAGACTTGTGCACTGACAACTTCAAATATTGCTTGGGAAATTGAAGTTTTAATTAAATGGAGAGAGAACATATGTCCATGTATTAAAAGAGTCAATATTTCCAAGAGGTCAGTTCCCCCAAAATTAATCTATAGATTCATTATAATTTCTATCTAAAGCTCTGTCGGCACTTTGTAAAAATTGACAGCTGATCCTAAAATGTTTATATGGAAATATAAAAACCCTAATATAGTCAAAATAATTTTGAATAAGAAGGACACATTTGGAGAACTTAACACTACTCAGTTTCAAAATGTACTGTATGGCCACTATAATCATTGTGGTATTAGTGTCAAGATAAATATATGAGTCAATAGAATACAGATTCCAGAAGTGAATCCTATTCATTCTCAATTTTTGATAAATGTGCTAAGACAACTTATTTAAAAGAACAGTCTACACAAAAATGGAGCTGAAATAATTGGTTAATTTTTGCCACTATGTATAATTTTATTAAATTATTGAACAAATATTTAGTGTTTACCATTATAAATGTTTTAAAACTATTACTGTTTTTTTCCTTCATTGATAATTCCCATGAATTCCATACTATTGTTATTCTCCTTCACAAATGAAGAAACTGAGGTACAATGAAGCTAAGTAACTTATCTAAAGTCACACAGTTAAGTGGCAGAGCTAGGGCTTGAACACTATTCACTTAACCTTAACCTCTGTACAACAATGCCCTGGGTAAATCGGTTCCCTTGGTATCCATTCCCTTATCTGTAAAAGAACAGAGAGGACTACAAGACTAAATATCTACAATTTGACTATTTAATATGTGCAGAGTACTTTCACACATTTTCTTACCACAACAAAAATAATCTGGACAGAAAAGCTTAGTCTCATTTTACATTGGAAGAAACTGAGGCTTTGTGAGGTAAATTACATGCCCAAATTGATATAGTTACAACATGAAGGAACCAGGAGAATTTGAACCCAGTCTGTCTCACTCCACTCAACCACTCTGCCTTGCTGCCTCCTCTCAAAGATCTCTTTCAAAGCTAATTTTGCATAAGTTGATTAATTTATTTATTAAGCACATATTCTGCCCTCTCTCTGTACCAGGACCTGGCTTAGTGCTGAAGTACCATGGAATGAATTAGGCCAAATACTTCTATCAATAATAATACTATTTACAGACATGTCTCATTTCCCCCAGTAGAATGAAATACAAAATACAAGCAGTTCAGTGACGAGGAAAGGTTCAGACCATTGTGAACATAGTCCTCAAAAGGACTATCTTCCTGGTGGGAAGTTGAGGAAAGGCATCCCTGAGAAAGCAGTACTCCCTACTGGTTATTTAATGCAAAGAAAAAATGAACTTAGTTCATTTATTACAACACATCATAAACAAAACTTAAAATAACTAAATGTAAGGCCTACAAATATATAACTTCTAAAAAAAAAAAAAAAAAGAGAGAAGGGAACATTTATTGACCTTGAATTCAGCAGTCAGATACAACACCAAAAGCATGGTTCATAAAAATAAATTAAAAGAAAACCTGATATATTGGACTTCATTAAAATTTAAAACTTTTGAACTTAGAAAAATATTATCAAAGAAATAGAAAGATAAACCATAGACTGGGAGTATGTTTTTCAGATTACATATCGAATAAAGGGCTTATATCTGGAATATATTAATAACTTACAACCAAAATGACCAATTAAAAATGATATTTCCCAAAATATATACAAATGACTAATAAGCATGGGAAAATATATTCACCCATTAGTCATTAGAGAAATTGAAATTCAAATAACAATCGGATACTACTTTCCACCCACAAGAATAGCTATTATTAAAAAAAAAAAAAAAAAAGACAATGCCTAGTGTTTATGAGATTTTGGAGAAACTGGAGCTCTCCTGCATTGCTTTTGAGATTCTAAAATGGTATACTTTCTCTGGAAAACTTTTGGCAGTTTTTTAAAAAGTTACATATCTACTTATCATATGACTCAACAATTCTAGGAATCCCAGAAACAATGATTATTTTAGGAATAAGAAAATGTGTTCTCGCAAATACATGCAACCAAATGTTCATAGCAACATTATTCAAATAACACAAAACTGCAAATAATCTAGATGTCCATCACCTGACAAATAGATAGACAAAATATAAAATATCCTTACAATTAAATATTTTTCACCCATGAAAACGCACAAACTACTAACATATGTTACTACAAATATGAAATCTAAAAAACATTACAAGTGAAAAACATGGATGAGCCTGGAGGACATTATTTTAAGTGAAATAAGTCAGACACATAAAACACAAACATCACATGTTCTAACTTACATATGGAAGCAAAAAAAGTTGATTTCATTGAAGTAGAGAATAGAATGGTGGCTACCAAAGGTTGGGAAAAATAGGGAAAAAGAAGGGCTGAAGAGAGATTGGTTAATGTATACAAAAATACAATTAGAGGGAAAGAATAAATTCTAATGTTTGATAGCACAGTAGGATGACTATAGTTAACAATAAGTTATTGCATATTTCAAAAAGAGAAAATTCGAAATGTACCCAAGACAAAGAAATGATACATGTTTGAGGTGATGGGAATCTTTATTATCCTGGTTTGGTCATTACACATGTATGCATGTATCAAAATATTATATGTATGCCATAAATATGTACAACTATCACGTATCAGTAAAAAACCAAAAATAAAAAATCACACATGATATAATGTATACATATGAAAAGTCCAGAAAAGGCAAATTTATAAAAGCAGAAAGCAAATAATGGCTGCTTGGCTGAGAGAATAGATCTACCACATAATCCAGCAATCCTACAGCTAGGTATATATCCACAATAAAGAAAATAAGTGTATCAAAATATATCTGCCCTCCCATATTCATTATAGCACTATTAACAGTAGGCAGGGTATAGAATCAACCTGTGTCCATCAATAGATGAATAGATAAAGAAAATGTGGCATAAAAAAGAATAAAGTGCTGTCATTTGTGGAAAGATAGATGGAACTGGAGGTCATTAAGTGAAATAAACCAAGCACAGAAAGACAAATATCACATATTCTCATTCATATGTGGAAGCAAAGAAAGTTGATCTCATGGAGGTAGAGTTGACTGGTGGTTACCAGAGCCTTGGAAAAGTAGGGAGAATGAGAGACTAAAGAGAGGTTGGTTAATTAGGTACAAAATATAACTAGAAGGAATAAGAGTTAGTGTTCAATAGTACAGTAGGGTAACTATAGTTAGCAATAATTTATATATAGTTCAAAATAGCTGGAAAAAATGAATCGAAATGTTCGCAACCTAAAGGAGGAGTAAATATTTGGCTTGATGGATGTCTCAATTGTCCCGGATCATTACACATTGTATGCATTTATCAAAATATCACATGTGCCCCCAAATATCCCAAATATGTATAACCATTATGTATTGATAAAAAAAGTAGAGTGAGTTTAACTGGGAATGGACACAAGAAAAAATTTTGGGAGCGTAACAAATATTCTGAGTTTAGATTGTGCTGATATTAACTAAAATAATTGAATACTTAAAATGTGTGAATTTAATGTTACATAATTTTTACCTCAGTACATGTTTTCTAAAAGTCAGTTAAATCAAACTATGCATGATGGTCACGTGAAATGACTGCATAGCTTTATTCATATTTTCTCTGTCTAGTACTGCAACAATCATCTCTCTTTATATTTGCTCCTCTTATTTTTATTTCTTAATAATTTTCTCTATGTCCAATATTTACATGAGAATTTTTCAATTTACTTTCCTGATAATTGTAGTAATTTATAATCTTGTTAATAATAAAATATTTAAAATTAAGGCTGTGGATTTGTTAGAAATTGAAAAATGTAATTCTCAAGTAAGATACTAATCTGATACCTTTCACCTTTCAAAAATAAAAATATGACAAATATAAAGTTATTTTATGTAAAATATACAGGTAACATAATTTGAAATTTTAATTACAAAAATTGAAAACTTAAAGTGTGTAAGATTCAGTTTCTGTTTAATATTGTGCCGTTGGGATACTGCACATCTAAGGAGAGGGTCAATGTTTTGTGGATGCCTTCATCATTTTGAATATAAACATTGTTTTTATATAGCTGAACTTATTAATTGATTTATATTCACAGGTGCATACATACTCTTACTTCTATATGTTGGGTGATTAGATTTAAAAGGATTTACATAAAATTTAAGTTTGACAGGGTATGTTTTCCATTGATGAGTTCTCCAAGCTTTCAGGTATGGAAATGCTGAGAGTAAAAAAGCTACATAGCAATATATTGGCAAAACTGTTGCTGCAGATTTATAGTAATCTACACAGAAAATCTTACACAATTTTAATAAAGTTTTAGTTTTTCATATGTGATTTTCCATTAATAACATTTTTGATAGATTTTGTTTGTTAATTTTTAAATTATTGTAATAAAGTAATTCTTCAATTTATTTTGCTAGAACACTAGAAATTTATTATTTTCTTTATGTACTCTTAACCTTTGTTTTAAGGTAAATTGGTAATATAAAATATGAAAAGCGTAAAATTTAGTTTGTGATTATAGATGATCTATGAGATTTTCAGTTGATACAAGTCTTCTTCAATCTTACTTTTCCACAATAGATAATTCATATCAACATCAAGAAACTGAAAAAAATTTTGGCACTAATAATGTGTATTTAAAGGTTTTAAATTTTCAGTAATAGACTTCATTTTTAGATTTATAGAAAAATGGAGCAGAAAGTACAGAGAGTTCTCAAATGACCTTCCCCTTTTATTCTGCAGAGTTTCCTCTATTATTAAAATCTTGCATTATTGGGATACACTTGTTATGAGTGATCAGCCAATATAGCTACACTGTTAATTGTTGCCCCTGGTTTGCCTTAAGGTTCTCTGTGTCATATAATTCTGTGAGGTTTTTTTCTGTTGTTGTTTCTTTTTTCTTTTTGTATTTTCTTTTTTTTTTTTTAAATTATACTTTAAGTTCTGGAGTACATGTGTAGAACGTGCTGTTTACTACATAGGTATACATGTGCCATGGTGGTTTCATGCACCCATCACCCTGTCATAAACATTAGGTATTTCTTCTAATGCTATCCCTCCTCTATCCCCCACCCTCTGCTATCTCTCCTCCACCCACCCTGACAGGCCTTGGTGTGTGAGAACCCCTCCTGGGTTCTCATTGTTCAATACCCACTTATGAGTGAGAACATGCAGTGTTTGGTTTTTTGTTCTTGTGTCAGTTTGCTGAGAATGTTGGTTTCCAGCTTAATCCAAGTCCCTGCAGAGGACATGAACTCATCCTTTTTAATGGCTGCATAGTATTCCATGGTATATATGTGCCATATTTTCTTTATCCAGTCTATTATTGATGGGCATTTGGGTTGGTTCCAAGTCTTTGCTATTGTGAATAGTGCTGTAATAAATGTACATGTGCACATGTCTTTATGTTATAATAATTTATAATCCTTTGGATATATACCCAGTAATGGGATTGCTGGATCAAACGGTATTTCTAGTTCTAGGTCGTTGAGGAATCGCCACACTGTCTTCCACAATGGCTAAAGTAATTTACACTCTCACCAACAGAGTGAAAGCATTCCTATTTCTACACATCCTCTCCAGCATCCATTGTCTCCTGATTTTTTAATGATTGCCATTCTAACTGGCATGAGATGGTATCTCAATGTGCTTTTGATTTCCATTTCTCTAACGACCAGTGATGATGAGCTTTTTCTTGTATGTTTGTTGGCTGCATAAATGTCTCCTTTTAAGAAGTGTCTGTTCATATCTTTTGCCCACTTTTTGATGGGGTTGTTTTTTTCTTGTAAATTTAAGTTTCTTGTAGATTCTGGATATTAGCCCTTTGTCACATGGGTAGATTGCAAAAATTTGGTCCCATTATTTTGGTTGTCAGTTTTCTCTAATGATTGTTTCTTTTGATGTGTACAAGCTCTTTGATTAGATCCCATTTGTCTATTTTGGCTTTTGTTGACATTGCCTTTGGTGTTTTAGTCATGAAGTCCTTGCCCATACCTATGTCCTGAATGGTATTGCCTAGGTTTTCTTCTAGGGTTTTTATGGTGTTAGGTCTTATGGTTAAATCTTTAATCCACCTAGAATTAATTTTTGTATAAGGAATAAGGAAGGGATCTAGTTTCAGCTTTCTGCATATGGCTCACCATTTTCCCAACACCATTTATTAGACAGAGAATCCTTTCCCCATTGCTTGTTTTTGTCAGGTTTGTCAAAGATCAAATGGTTGTAGATATGTGGTGTTATTTCTGAGGCCTCTGTCCTGTTCTATTGGTTTACATCTCTGTTTGGGGACAAAACAGGTTTTTCTTAAAATACTGTAAGAATTAGAACGGAGTGAATAAATTTAAAAGTGCATATTTTCAAACCTATGCTGTTTTATACTCTCAAAGTCATTTTATTCTACAGGAAAACAGAAATTCATGTTAGAAAGACTTTCTAAAACAACATTGCGTACTGCCTTAAATTGAGGTTTAGTAACAATATAATCAAGCTGATTTTCCCATCGACTTGAATACAAATGGTAGTTGGTTACTTTGAATAATATAAAAATTTCATTGCCAAAACAGATTTCTACCATGCCATTCACTACTATGTTTAAAATATGTAATAAATAATGATGCCAGTAAATTTTAACCACAGTTGTTTTTGAATGTACAAAAATTCCATATAAAGGAATCACATAATTGTTATATAATTAGTGGTTCATTTAAAAGTGAAATTAAATTATTTTCATTTAATATTGACTCTGGAAATGATCAGTGACAATAGTATAATTATGAATGGTAATCATTTGTGTCATAAGGTAACTTGGAACACAGTACTAATATTCTGGCAGACAAACTAGCCATTACTTTAAAAATCTATGATAGTTTGTTTTTCTTCTTGTTTTAAAAATACTTTTATATTAAACCATATACTAATATAGAAAGGCACTTTCTTGTTTAAAAATTTAACAAATTATTTTATTAATTTCTTGTTATAGCACTGAGCTATACATCTATTCTATTTGAAACAAGACACTTTTTTTCAACTGTAGAAAATTTGTCCTAATAAATGTAAAAACCATCCATCTTTTAGATTAAGAAAATTATAAGGAAATTAAAGATAAAATAATGAAGATATCTAAAAAATATTATGAGATTTTTTATCATAGATATACAATACCCAACTTGCACATTCTTACTCAGCAGTTGCATTAATATCTAATTTAATTCCTATTTAATTAAACTACATTAATTAAATTAATTAATTTAATTCCATGTATATTTCTACCTTATATAAGAGAGAAGAGTTTTGTATTACAAAACAACTCTTGATATCACATTTTTCTATTTCTCTTATATATTGTCATATGTCCAAGGGTAAAAACATTTTCTTGGAAAATTTTTAAATGGTTTTTGTTCATCTCTTTTTTCTTTGCTGTGATTACTTGAAAAAAAATGAGGCAAGACCTAATTTTTATAGATTTAATTCAAGATTAGAAAATCCTATTTCAACTTCTACATATATTTATGAGCAGAACCCACAAAGAATTTTGTAAGACATATTTCTTTGGTTGTAACTTCATTAGGTTTTTCTTTTAATTCTTTTTGGATTCTGTTGGTTTGTTTTAATGTTCGATGTGGATTTAGGGAGACCTGAGTCTATTTTTTAGTTCTACAACTTTCTGGCTAAGTGAACTTTGTTATTCAGTAATTCAACTTCTTTGGTTTCATTTATTCCTGTATTTGTAAAATAATAGTAATATTTCCAATTTCACAAAGTGACTTGGGTTTTGCACACACATTTTCTACCGCAATGTCTGGTATTCAGTAAGTGCTCAATAAATAAATTTTGTTCTTTTCTTCTTTTTGAGGGTAATTTGTTATTTCTCAGGCAGTTTCAACAGTAAGGAAAAAAGAAAAATATTCAGCTTTTTACTTGCTGCTCAACAGTTTCAGGTCTACTAATGATGTGAATAAAAATGTTCAATATATCTTGAGTTTCTTTTTAAATTAGTTTTTTATAGCAAAAATGGGTTTAGACACTCAAGGACTGCAATGTTATGAATTGCTTATTATAGAATATAAAGAACAAGTCAAAAATTTAAAGGATTCATATATATAGATAAATATTAATATAAGATTATAGGTAAGAAATAGGCATATTTGAAAGAAACTCCTAGAAATATATGTAGTTATTGTCTTTCAACTACTTGTTTCCCCTCATTTTACTAAGTTGTAATTGATAAATAAAAGCTGAATATAATCAAGATATATAATAATGTTTTGATATACCTATCAATTGTGAAATTATTACTTCAATCAAGCTAATTAACATATTCATTGCTTTACAGTTAGCATTTGTATATGTGTGGTGAGAACATTTCAGACCTACTGTCTTAGCAAATTTCAAGTATACAATTCATAGTTATTAACTATAGTCATTATACTACATGTAGATCTCCCAATCTTATTTATCTTGTAACTGAGAATTGAATTTATACCTTCTTTCCAAGATTCTGCCATTTCCTGCCACCCCCAGTCCCTGGCAATCACTCTGTTTCTTTGAGTTTAACTTCTTTATACTGAACATGTAAGTGATACCATGCAGTATTTATCTATGTCTGGTTTTTTTACTTAGCAAATGTACTCTAGGTTCAGTATTTTTAAATCAGAATATATTTTCTCCAATGCTAAAGAAAATCCTTATTAAAGAAAGAAAAAAAAGGCATTCAGTTGTAAAAACTATTTTTCTGATCAAATATGCTGAAGAAATTTTCATTTTACATATCTAAATGTATATTTTTTATAAATTTTTTGTACAAATTTATTTTCTTATAAGATGGGATGTTATTACAAAATTTTGGATATCTTAAAAATACCTAATATTTCAGAGTTTACTATTTATTGACCTGAAACAAATATCTTTATTGATCATTTTGTTAAGATGGATTCCGTTACTTCTCCTCACTCCCAACTCCACCAACTGTTCTGTAGCAAAACGTATATGGAGACTAGTACTGTATATTGATGTCAGGATCTCTAGAAGCTAAACTTACCAACTACTTGAAGCATAATATATAGTGAGACAGATTTTTCTTTATGATTCCAACCTCCATTTCAATATTTTTTTTAACCGTCCTCCAATCTGAAAGAAAAGGTAAAGAATTACTTGACCTTGATGATGTTCACTTAGCATTGTGTAAACTATTTTCTTTTTTGCTGGTCTAATACAATCACTCAGGCTAAGAAAAACAGATAGTAAGTACTGCACCTTGGGAAAAGTCATCACTTTGAAATTTTAAGCTGCAAGCAGGAGAGCAAATGCAGGTTATGCAATTTCTATGAACATCTATTTTCAGGGTTATGGGAAGCAAGTGATGAGGAAAATAACATCACCTTATTTCAAATTTTCTTTTCTCTGATTTTAATTTAGAAGAAATGGATAAAATTTATAATAAGGAGAGGTGCAGAAATCCATACTGTAAACATGTTTATACCGGCTCAACTTTACGGTAAGATCTGAAATTTCTTCCAGTGCAAGAAGCAGTTTAAGAAGTGTTAAAGACACTATAAGAGACTTCAAGTTATAGTGAGAATGGCACAGCCATAGTAATCAATATCATGAATTCAAATCACAAGATTTATTACTATTCTGAACCTGGGTATGTTGCCTGCTGATTTGGGGTACCAGTTTGTTTGCCTATGAGTCTAACATAATCCACTTTGTATGGATATTGTGAGAATTATATAATATAGTTAGGCAAGTCACAAGGGACTGGAGTTGTCACATGTAGTGCTGTCTTGACTGATATACAATTGATTTCCACACTAGCAGGGAAAACCATCCATTTCTGAGGCTAAAAGAATCATATTTTACTAACTCTAGAAAATGGTTGTGGATAGCTATTAGAGTTACTTCAGTTAGGAGAAAAGGGACTTACTATAATTATTGCGGAATATTGTTGCAACATATAAGTGTGCACATGTATGTATATGTGTGTGTGTATCACTTAAGTAACCAGGGCTGGCTACGTATTATACAGCGCCCAGTTCAAACACTAGAAGGAAAAAAGTATCATCAAAATACTAAAACATAAGCCTTTTCCTTTAAAGATACTTTTTACTTATATAATAAGAGCAATAACAACACATGAAGAAGATAAAATTATATATTGTGAAAAATATTTTTGTGTCAATTTTAAGTGGTACAATCCTTGTGATACTTTATTAACATAATTTCATTAATCATAAGGGTTTTCTGGTTTGCTTATCTGAAAATGCATTTATTAGGTCATACACACTTATACTTTGAGCAACTTTATTTTTTTATTTTAATTTTTTTGTGCAATAGTCTCGCTCTGTCATCTAGACTGGAGTACAGTGGCATGATCCAGGCTCACTGGAGGCTCAGTCTCCTGGGCTCAAACAAACAATTCTCCCAACTCAGGCTCCCAAGTAGCTGGGACTACAGGTGCATGCCACCATGGCTGCTAATTAATTTTTGTATTTTTTGTAGAGACAGGGTTTTATCATGTTGCCTAGGCTGGTATGGAACTGCTGAGCTCAAACAGTCTTCCTGTCTCAGCCTCCCAAAGTGCTGGGATTATAGGGGTGAGGCACTTAGCCTGGCCAAGTAGCTTTATTTTAAATCAATATAATTGAAAATGCCATTATATGCTCTTAACTTTTGACAATTTTTAATTTTGAAAAAGAACCTCTGCTGTTGTCACTGTTACTGCAGATATTAAGAATTTTCATTCTTCATTAAAACAATAGGATAATACCTGATATTTCTAAATATTTTTGTACATCTTGAGCTGATGAGTCTCACGGAATATTTTTTTCTAAAAAGCAAGATTTAACTCTTTCTACAAATTAGTTTCATGTAATTCTGAATTCAGTTTATATAATGGCCTTTTAATACTTCCTCTAGCATTTCTTATAACTATTGGAGGTTGTAGAGGATACTAGAAGTGGCCTTGTGATTTATATATAATTCACAATGCCTTGGTATGCATCCGATTGCTGTTATCTTTAATTGTAAAAATATTAATTTTGAAATTATTTTCCTCCTAATTAGTTCATTTGAAGTTTCATATGAAGATAGTACTCTTTTTCATCTTATATAATGATCTTTAAATTTAATTTTTATTTTGATGCCTTTCGATATTTCTTTGCAATGTTGCAGTTTTAAAAACCAGAGACTGTAAATGCTTTTAAAAATTCTGTAACTACAGATTGCTCTACCCTAAATCCACAGAATATACATTTTTCTCAGCACCACATTGCACTTACTCTAAAATGACCATATCATTGGAATCAAATCACTCCTCAGCAAATGCAAAATAACAGAAATCAATCATAATAAACAGTCTACCAGACCACAGCGCAATCAAACTAGAACTCAGGATCAAGAAACACATTCAAACCCGCACAACCACTTGGAAACTGAACAACTTGCTTCTGAATGTTGACTGGATAAACAAACAATGAAATGAAAGCAGAAATAAAGATGATGTTCTTTGAAACAAACCAGAATGAAGACACAACTTACCAGAATCTCTAGGACACCTTTAAAGCTGTATCGAGAGGGAAATTTATAGCAATAAATGCCCACCAGAGAAGAGAGGAAAGATCTAAAATCAGCACCCTATCATCAAAATTGAAAGAACTAGAGGAGCAAGATTAAAAAAAACTCAAAAGCTAGCAGAAGACAAGAGATAACTAAGATCAGAGCAGAACTGAAGGAGATAGATAGAGACACAAAAACCCTTCAAAAAAATCAATAAATCCAGTAGCTGGTTTTTTGAAAAGATCAACAAAATAGACAGACTGCTAGCCAGATTAATAAAAAAGAATAATTTAATAGATGCAATAAAAAATGATGATAACGGGGATTTCACCACTGATCCCACAGAAATACAAACTACCATCAGAGATTACTACAAACAGCTCTACTCACATAAACCAGTAAACCAGAAAGAAATGGATAAATTCCTAGACACTTGTACTCTACCAAAACTAAACCAAGAGGAAGCTGAAACCCTGAATAGACCAATAACAAGGGCTGAAGTAGAGGCAGCAAGCAATAGCCTACCAACCAAAAAAAGTCCAAGTCCAGACAGGTTCACAGCCAAATTCTACCAGATGTACAAATAGGAGCTGGTTCCATTCCTTCTGAAACTGTATCAAACAATACAAAAGGAGGAAATCCTCCCTAATTCATTTTATGAGACCAACATCATCGTGATACCAAAACCAGGCAGAGACTCAACTAAAAAAGAAAACTTCAGGCCAATATCCGTGATGAACATCGACACAAAAATCTTCAATAAAATACTGGCAAACAGATTGCAATAGCACATCAAGAAGCTTATCCATCATGACCAAGTAGGCTTCATCCTGGGAATGCAAGACTGGTTCAACATACACAAATCCATAAATGTAATCTATTACATAAACAGAACCAAAGACAAAAACCACATGATTATCCCAATAGATGCAGAGAAGGCCTTTGATAAAATTCAACAGCGCTTCATGCTAAAAACTCTCAATAAACTAGGTATTGATGAAACGTATCATAAAATGATAAAAGCTATATATGACAAACCTACAGCCAATATCATACTGAATAGGCAAAAGCTGGAAGAATTCTCTTTGAAATCAGGCACTAGACAAGGATGCCCTCTCTCACCACTCCTATTCAACATAGTATTGGAAATTCTAGCCAGAGCAATCAGGCAAGAAAAAGAAATAAAGGGTACTCAATTAGGAAAGGAGGAAATCAAATTGTCTCTATTTGCAGATGACATGATTGTATATCTACAAGACCCCATCGTCTCAGCCCAAAAACTTCTCAAACTGATAAGCAACTTCAGCAAAGTCTCAGGATACAAAATCAATGTGAAAAAATCACAAGCATCCCTATACACCAATAACAGACTTAAAGAGAGCCAAATCAAGAATGAACTGCCATTTACAATTGCTATAAAGAGAATAAAATACCTAGGAATACAACTAACAAAGATTGTAAAGGTCCTCTTCAAGGAGAAGTACAAACCACTGCTCAACGAAATAAGAGAGGACACAAACAGATGGAGAAACATTCCATGCTCATGGTTAGGAAGAATCAATATCGTGAAAATGGCCATACTGCCCAAAGTAATCTATAGATTCAATGCTATCCCCATCAAGCTACCAATGACCTTCTTCACAGAACTGGAAAAAAACACTTTAAACTTCATATGGAATCACAAGAGACCCCACATAGCCAAGACAATCCTAAGCAAAAAGAACAAAGCTGGAGGCATCACACTGCCAGACTTCAAACTATATTACAAGGCTACAGTAATCAAAACAGCATGGTATTGGTACCAAAACAGAGACATAGACCAATGGTACAGAACAGAGACTCCAGAAGAAGAAGAAACACCACACATCTACAACCATCTGATCTTTGACAAACCTGACAAAAACAAGCAATGGGGAAAGGACTCCATGTTTAATAAATGGTGTTGGGAAAACTGGCTAGCAATGTGCAGAAAGCAGAAACTGGACCCCTACCTGTCACCTTACACTAAAATTAACTCCAGATGGATCAAAGATTTAAACATAAAACCTAACACCATAAAAACAATAGAAGAAAACATAGGCAAAAGCATCCAGGACCTAGGCATAGGCAAGGACTTCATGACTAAAACACCAAAAGCAATGGCAATAAAAGCCAGGATGGACAAATGAGATCTAATTAAACTCCAGAGCTTCTGTACAGCAAAAGAAACCATCATTAGAGTGAATTGGCAACCAACAGAATGGGAAAAAATTTTTGCAATTTACCCATCTGACAAAGGGCTAATATCCAGAATCTACAAAGAACTAAAACAGATATACAAGAAAAAAACAAATAACTCCATTCAAAAGTGGGCGAAGGATATGAACAGACACTTTTCAAAAGAGGACATATATGAGGCCAACAAACATATGAAAAATTGCTCATCATCACTGGTCATTAGAGAAATGCAAATCAAAACCACACTGAGATATCATCTCACACAAGTTAGAATGGTGATCATTAAAAAATCAGGAGCCAACAGATGCTGGAAAGGATGTGGAGAAAAAGGAACACTCTTAACACAGTTGGTAGGAGTGTAAATTAGTTCAACCATTGTGGAAGACAGTGTGGCGATTTTCAAGAATCTAGAAATAGAAATTTCATTTGACCCAGCAATCCCACTATTGCGTATTTACCCAAAGAACTATAAATCGTTCTACTATAAAGACACATGCACACGTATGTCCATTGCAGCCCTGTGTACAATAGCAAAGACCTGGAACCAACCCAGATACCCATCAATGATAGACTGGACAAAGAAAATGTGGTATATATACACCATGCAGTACTACGCAGCCATAAAAAGTGGTGAGTTCCTGTCCTTTGTAGGGACTTGGATGAATCTGGAAACCATTATTCTCAGCAAGCTGACCCAAGAACAGAAAGCCAATCACTATGTTCTCACTCATAGGTGGGTGTTGAACACGGAGAACAGGTGGACTCAGGGAGAGGAGCATCACACACAGGGGACAGTTGAGGGGGGGAGTAGGGGAGAGAAAATGGGGGGTGGGGAGAGAGAACATGGGGAGAAATGCCAGATATAGTATACACCTAAAGGAAAATAAATTAAAAAAAAAATCAAACTACCACAACCCACCTAATTTGATATATGTAATTTCAGTTGTTTTATAACTACTAAATAAATTTAATGTGTAATTTTTTAAGTAAAAAAAATTCTTTAACTCTTTAATGTACATCTTTGCAATATTCATATTAAGCTTTTATTTTGTAGTAATTTGTTGAACCTTTACTGCCTGTACATTGGCAGTTGCTATACCATTGATGAAACTGGAGTGTTCATATTTGTGCAGAAGCTGCAAGGACAGGGCTTAAGAAAAGATGAGAAAATCAGCACTAGGTTTCAGCACTTCCCTGTGCAATGCCTCTCCATTTTTGCATGATGATTACAGTGTCTGCTACTGCTACTACTGCTGTCATTGCTAACACCAGTCTGGGCCCAGGTCTTGGTGTGGCATTCTTAAGGACTTATCATTACCCAGACTGCACTAAGCTTGCACTTGCATGATGAACAATCAATCTAATTGCTCAGCACCTGCCTGCCATCTGATGAAATGTCACGTGGAAGATCCATTGTCCTATTGTAGTGCACTGGCAAAACAAGTTCCAAGATAAAATTATTTTAATTTTTTAAGGTAGCAACAATAGAGCATTAAACCAAGAATGAAACCCTTCTAATAATGGAGCCTTACTCTATTATCAGAAATAGTTAATACTCAATTCTTTCTCCTGTTCCTTGATTATGAGCTGGTTTTAGTGACTTGCTCAAAATAATAGAATATGGAAAAGGAGGAATAACTTTATAGTAGACAATCCTGACAAACATTATCTTGACCACAACAGTGATAAGTTGTGTTTGTAATATGTATCTTTGCTATAATGTGATTAAAATTACACATTACCTCTGTGCTCTTCTTTCTCCAAATATATAGCTCAATTTAATGATAAAAGAAGGAAGACAAACACAAATCAGGTATTCTAACACATACCTAATCAACATTTCTCAATCTATCAAGGTCTCGATAACAAGGAATGACAGAGAAACTATTACAGACCAGACACTGGGGAAACATGAAACTCAATGCAATTTGGCATCCTGGACTTGACTGTAGAACAGAAAAAGGACATTAATGAGAAAAATTGTAAAATCCAAATAAAGTCTGGAGTTTACACAGCAGTAACATATCAATGTTGGTTTCTAAGTTTTTTCAAATGTCCCATGATAATGTAAGATATTGACAACAGAGAAACTGAGCAAATAATATACAAGGATTATATATAATCTTTATAACTTTTTAAAAATCAAACTTATTCCAAAATAAAAAGGATATTAAAAAGCATTGAGTGTATCAAAGAGGTTTATGTGCATTATACCTATTGAAAATTTTTTTAGGGTGGCCAAGACAGCCAACTAGAAGAAGCTATTACGCACTGCTCTTATGGAGAAGAACAAAAGGGGTGAGTAAATACAGCACCTTCAACTGAAACATCCAGGTACTTGCATTGGACTGATCAAGGAAACAACTTGACCTATGGAAAATAAAAAAAGCGAGACAAGACAACAGCCCACCTGGGTGTGACATGGAGCCAGGGGAACCTCCTTCACCCAGGAAAGTGGTAAGTGAATGTGCAAACCTGGAAATGCATGCTTCTCTCATAGGTTTTTGCAACCCTTGGGTCAGGCAATCCCTTTGTGAACTCACTCCACCAGGGCCTTCAGTCTAACAGAGCTGTGTGGTATCTCAGCACAGCAGCCACTCAAGCACTTATGGAGACCCAGGAGTCTTAGGTACTCAGGGTTTCTGAAAAAGTAATTAATTCTGGCAAAGTGATAGGTTAGACCCCTGTATATACCTCTAGGAAAGAGGTTGAATCCAGGGTGCTGAGCAGTGACAGCCTGCAGGCCCCACTTCCATGAGACCTTGCAGGAAAGACCCACTGCTTGGAATTCCAGCCAGCTACCCACTGCTAGTGCAATTTCACCTCCCTGAGATGGAGGGGTGGCTCAATTCTTATGGGAAGGGCTGAGCTGGCATCTTTACTGTTTGGGCAACTTTGTAGCTCCAGCCTTTAGGCTTTGAAGAGTTGAAGCTGAGTGGAGGCAGAGGGGAACCCCGAGCACAGTATAGCTGCTCTATCCAAATGTGGCCATACTGCTTTTTTAAGTGGGTCCCAATCCCTACCTCCTCACTGGGCAGGACTTCACAACCAGGGTCTCAAACCATCTTCTACAGGTGTGTTCACACTAGTAAGAGGCTCATGTCTCTCTGGTAAAGCTTCCAGAGGGATGGGCAGTTGGCCATCTTTGCTGTTCTGCAGCATTCACTGATGATACCTCCAGGTACTAGAAAATTTGAGGTGACTAGAGACTGGAGCAGGCCCCCAGCATACTACAGCAGCCTTAAAAAAAGTGGTCAGTGTGTTACGTGGGTGCCTGTTATCATATTTACTCCTTGGGCAGGTTCTCCAGGCCGGGGGGTCCAGCCATCCCCTGTGAGAGCTATCAAGCCAGTAGCAACTTGGCAACTCCCTGGACAGAGCCTCTAGGGGCAACTGAAAGCCTCTCTGCCACTGCCTCTGCTGCCCTTGCTGCCCTGAGACTAACAAACATAGGAGCAAAGACCCTAAGTGCCTTATTTGTACCTCCAACAAGCTGCAGTAAACCAAAGAAGAGGCAGGTAGTCCAGCTCCCATGGGTCCCACCTCCTCCACCCACTGCTCATCACAAAACAGGGAACCCCTAGCTTGGGCTCACAACACAGAGCCTCCATCCTGGGCTGACTGCACTGAGCAATGGCTGACCTGCATCTATTTGGGGTGGAGCCTCCAGGAGACAAGCAAAAGTCCTTTGGCCACAACTAGTACTGAGCTCCCTCTCTATGGCTGCCAACCTGGGAAAGGAAACATGAACACTGAGATCACCCTAGAGCTGCAGTGGGCAGCTCAGTGTTGCCAAGCTATGAGCTACAGTCAGCACTTAAGGAAAAGAAGAATCCACACTTTCAGAGCATTGAGAGGGAATGCAACTGTGAAGAAAGAAGGGAGCCACTTGACAAAGCAAGAGTTCACCAGCTGACCAATAAGCATAAGTGTCACCTGCTATATCAAACCCCAAGGCTTCAACACCAAAAATAACTCACTAACATATCCTCCTCTAAAGCCAGACACAAGAAGACAGCTGTAAATAAAGACATTGTGAAAGCCCCAGCCTAGTAAAAACATTCATAAAAGAAGTCTATTGATTATACTCAATCTACACTGCAGCAAAAGGAATACCCTCACACAGAGATGAGAAAGAACCAATGCAAGAACTCCAGTCTCACAAATGGCCAGAGTGTTGTATGTCCTCCAAATGACTGTACCAGTTTTCCAACAAGTGTTTCTAACCAGGCTGAACTGCCTGGAATGACAGAAATAGAATTTAGAATTCAGGAACAAAGATCATCAAGATTCAGGAGATGGCAAAACCCAATCCAAAGAAAAAAAAAATCCAATAAAGCTGTACAGGAGCTGAAGGATGAAATAGCTGATATAAAAAAGAAACTAAAGTGTCTGACAAAGCTGAATAACACAATATAAGAATTTCTCAATGCAATCATATGTATTAACAACAGAAAAAAGCAAGCTAAGGAAAGAATTTGAGAATTTGAACACTGGTGCTGAAATAAAACAGTCAGACAAAAAGGAATGAAAAAAACCTCTCAGGATGGGATTATGTAAAGAGGCCAGATCTATAAATCTCTGGTTTCCTAAAAGGGAGATGGTGAAAGCAGACAACATGGACAACATGTTGCAGAATATTATCTATGAAAGCTTTCCCCAGCCTTGCTAGAAAGGCCAACAACAGTCAAATTCAGGAAATACAGAAAACTCCTGCAAGATTCTACACAAGAGGATCATCCCCAAAACACATAATTGTCAGACTTTCTAAGGGCAAAATGAAAGAAAAAATGTTAAAGGTAGCTAGAGAGAAAGGACAGATTACCTACAAAGTGAACCCTATTAGGCCAACAGTGAAACTCTCAGCTGAAACCCTACAAGCCAGAAGAGATTGGGAGGTTATTCAACATTCTTAAAGAAAATAATTTTCAACCAAGAATTTCATATCCAGCCAACTAAGCTTCCTAAGTAAAGTAGAAATAAGATCCTTTTCAGGTAAGCAAATGTTGAGGGAATTCATTACCTTCAGACCTGCCTTACAAAAGATCCTGAAAGGAGAACTAAATATAGAAAGGAAGGACTGCTACCGGCTAATAGAGAAACATAATTAAACACACAGAACAGTGTCACTGGAAAGCAGCCACACAAGCCAATATAATAACTAGCTAACAGCACAATGACAGTATCAAATCTACACATAGCAATGCTAACCTTGAATGTAAATGGGAGAAATGCCCCACTTAAAAGGCACATAGTGGCAAGCTGGATAAAAAAGGAAGACCCAGTGATATTTTGTCTTAAGAGACTGTTTATTGCAACCCTGTGTACAATAGCAAAAACCTGGAATCAACCCAAATGCCCATCAATGATAGACAGGTCAAAGAAAATGTGGTATATATACACCATGGAATACTATGCAGCCATAAAAAACGATGAGTTCATGTCCTTTATAGGGACTTGGATGAATCTGGAAACCATCATTCTCGGCAAACTGACCCAAGAACAGAAAGCCAAGCACCCCATGTTCTCACTCATACGTGAATGTTGAACAATGAGAACACGAGGACTCAGGGAGAGGAGCATCACACACAGGGGACAGTTGGCAGGGGTAGGGGAGAGACAATGGGGAGTGGGGAGGGATAACATGGGGAGAAATGCCAGATATAGTATGCACGTAAAGTAAAGTAAAGTAAAGTAAAGTAAAGTAAAGTAAAGTAAAGTAAAGTAAAGTAAAGTAAAGTAAAGTAAAGTAAAATAAATAAATAAATAAATAAATGAGACTCACCTCACATGTAATGACACTTATAGGCTCAAAATAACGGGTTGGTAGAAAATCTACCATGCAAATGGAAAACAGGAAAAAGCAGGGGTTGCAATTCTAATTTCAGACAAAAAGATTTCAAACCAACAAAAATCAAAACAAAGAAAGGCATTATGTTCTGGTCTAAAGTGTTCAATTCAACAAGAAGACCTAACTATCCTAAATATATGTGCGACCAACACAGGAGCATCCAGATACATAAAGTAAATTCTTAGAGACTTGCAAAGAGGCACCAACTCTCACACAATAATAGTGAGAGATGTCAACACTCTATTGACAGTATTAGACAGATCACTGAGGGAGAGAATTAACAAGATTTTCAGGATCTAAACTCAGCATTGAACCAAATGGATCTGACTGAACTTTACAGAACTCTCCACCCCAAAACAACATAATAAACATTCTTCTCATTACTACACAGCACATAGTCTAAAATTGACCACAATATTCAACAAACATGTAAGAAAATCGTACCAAACACACTCTTGGATACAACAAAATAAAAAGGAAGACAAGAGTTTGAAAATTACTGAAAACCACGCAAAACCATGGAAATTAAACAATCTTCTCCCAAATGACTTTTGAGTAAATAATAAAATTAAGACAGAAATAAAAAAATTCTTTGAAAATAATGAGAACAATGATACAACATCCTGGAATCTCTGGGACAAAGCTAAGGCAGTATGAAGAGAGAAATTCATATCACTAAATGCCCACACAAAAAAGTTAGAAAAATCTCAAATTAACATCCAAACTTCAAAAGGGAAAGAATTAAAGAATGAAGAACAGATCAACCCCAAAGCTGGCAGAAAACAAGAAATAAAAATCCAAGCTAAACTGAAGGAGATCAAGAAATAAAAAATCATTCAAAAGATCAAAGAATCCAGGAGCTGGTTTTTTGAAGAAAATGATAAAATAGGTCACTAGCTAGACTAATAAAGTAGAAAAGAGAGAAGATACAAATAATACAATTAGAAATGACAAAGAAAATGTTATTACTGACCCAACAGAAATAAAAACAACCATCAGAAACTAGTATAAGCACGTCTATGCACACAAACTAGAAAGCTTAGAAGAGATGGATAAATTCCTGTACATAGACACCCTCCCAAGACTAAGCGAGGAACAAGTTGATTTCCTGAACAGACCAGTAACAAGCTTCAAAATTGAATCAGCAATAAATAACCCACAAGCCAAAAAATGCCTGGGACCTGATGGATTCACAGCCAAATTCCATTAGATGTACAAAGAGCGGGTAGCATTCCTACAGCAAATATTCCAGAAAGTAGAAGAGAAGGAATGCCTCCCCAACTCATTCTCTAAGACCAGCATCATGTTGATACCAAAACCTGGCAGAGACACATCAAATAAAGAAAACTTAAAGCTACTAACTTTGATAAAAAATTAAAGCAAAAATTCTCAATAAAACACTTGCAAACCAAATTTAGCAGCACATCGAAAATCTAATCCACTATGCTCAAGAGGGCTTCATATTGGGATGCAAGGTTGATTCAACATATGCAAATAAATAAATGTTTTATCTCATAAAAAGAACTAAAGACAAAAACCACATAATTATCTTAATAGATGCAGAAAGGCGTTTGATATAATTCAATACAGTTTCATGTTTAAAATTCTCATTAAAGTAGGTATTGAAGGAACATACTTCAGGATAATAGCCATCTATGACAAACTCACAGCCAACATTATACTGAAGAGGCACAAGCTGGCAGCATTTCCCTTGAAAACTGCCATAAGACCGCCCACTCTCACTACTTCTATTCAACATAGTGTGGAAGTCTTAGCCAGAGCAATTAGGCAAGAGAAAGAAATGAAGGGCATCCAAATAGGAAGAGAGAAATTCAAATTATTTCTGTTTGCAGATGACATGATTGTATACCTAGAAAAACCCATAGTCTCTGCCCAAAAGCTACTTCAGCTGATAAACAACTTCAGCAAAGTTGAAGGATACAAAAGCAATGTACAAAAATTACTACTATTCTTAGATGCCCAAAACAGCAAAATCGAGAGCCAAGTCAGAAAGGCAATTATATTAAAAATTGCCAGAAAAAGAACAAAATAGTTAGAAATACAGCCAACCAGGGAGGTAAAAGATCTCTGCAACGAGAACAACAAAACACTGGTCAAATAAATCTGAGAAGACACAAACAAATGGAAAAACATCCCATGCTCATGGATAGGAATAATCAATATCATTAAAATGGCTATACTGCCCAAAGCAGTTTACAGATTCAATGCCATTATTATGAAACTACCAATTACACTGTTTACAGAACTAGAAAATATGTTTTAAATTTTATATGAAACAAAAAAAAATAATCCAAATAACCAAGACAATCCTGAACAAGAGGAACAAAGTTAGAAGTATAACATTACCCAACTTCAAACTATACTATAAGGCTACAGTAACCAAAGCAACATGGTATGGTAAAAAAAAAAAAAAAAAAAAAAAACAGGCACATAGACCAACAGAACTGAATAGAAAGCTCAAAAATAAGGCCACACATTTACAACCATTTGATTTTCAAGAAAGTTGACAAAAACAAGCAATAGGGAAAAGACTTTCTATTCAATAAATGCTTCTGGGATAACTGGCTAGCAGTTTGCAGAGTAATGAAACTGTACCCCTTTCTTAGACCATACACAAAAATCAACTCAAGATAAATTAGAAAGTTAAATGTATAATCCAAAAGTATAAACACCCTGGAAGGCAATCTAGGAAATACAGTCCTGGATATAGCAGCAGGCAAAGATTTTATAACAAAGATTTTAGACATCAAAAGCAAACATTGACTGGTGGAATCTAATTAAATTTAAGAGCTTTTGCACAGCAGAAGAAACTATCAACAGAGTAAACAGACAACCTACAAAATAGGAGAAAACATTTGCATTTGACAAAGGTCTAATATTCAGCATCTATAAGGAACTTAAACAAATTTACAAGAGAAAATCAATCCCATTAATAAGGGGGCAAAGGACATGAGCAGACACTTTTCAAAAGAAGACGTACATGCAGCCAACAACCATATGAAAAAAGCTCAACATCACTGATCATCACAAAAATGCAAATCAAAACCACAATGAGATACCACCTTACACCAGTCAGAATGGCTATATTAAAAGTTAAAAAAATAAATTAAAATAACAAATGCTGGTGAGGTTGAAGAGGAAAGGGAACACTTATACACTGTTGTTGAGAGTGCAAATTAGTTCAAACACTGTGGAAAACAGTATGACAATTGATATAGTTGGCTGTGTCCCTAACTAAATCTTGAATTATAGCTTCCATAATTCCCATGGGTTTTGGGAGGGACTCAGTGGGAGGAAATTGAATCATGAGGGCAGGTCTTTCCCATGCTGTTCTTGTTATAGTGAATAAGTCTTATGAGATCTGATGGTTGTATAAATGGGAGTACCCCTCCACATGGTCTCTCTTGTCTACTTCCATGTAAGATGTGAATTTGCTCCACATTTGTTTACTGCCATGATTTTGAGACCTCTTCAGTCATGTGGAAATGTCAATTAAACTTCTTAATAAATGACACAGTGTCAGGTATGTCTTTATTACCTTCCGAAAACAGACTAATAGAGTAAATTGGTACTGGTAGAGTGGGGTGCTGCTGTAAAGATACAATGTGGAAGTGACTTTGGAACTGGGTAACAGACAGAGGTTGGAACAGTTTGGACGGCTCAGTAGAAGACAGAAAGATGTAGGAAAGTTTGGAACTTCCTAGAGACTTGAGAATGAATGACTTTGACCAAAATGATAATAATGATATGGACAATGAAATACAGGTTGAGATGGTCTCAGATGAAGATGAGGAACTTGTTGGGAAGTGGAAATAAGGTGACTCTTGCTGTGTTTTAGCAAATAGAATAGTGGCATTTTGTCCCTATCCTAGAGATTTGTGGAACTTTGAACTTGAGAGAGATGATTTAGGGCATCTGGCAGAAGAAATTTCTAAGCAGCAACACATTTAAGTGTGACTTACATAACGTTAAAGCAGTCAGTTTTATGTATTGACAGAGATACAGTTTGAAATTTGAACTTATGTTTTAAAGAGGAGCGTAAAAGTTCTGAAAATATGCAGCCCGATGATGCAATAGAAAAGAAAACCCATTTTCTGAGGTAAAATTCAAGCCTGCTGCAGAAATTTGCATATATAACGAGGAACCAAATATTAATCTCCAAGACAAAGGAGACAATGTCTCCAGGCCATGCCAGAGACCTTTGTGGTAGCACTTCCCATCATAAGCCTGGAGGCCTAGGAGGAAAAAAGTGATTTCCTGAGCTAGGCACAGGACCCCCTGCTGTGTGCAGCCTAGGGAATTGGTACCCTGCTTCCCAGCCATTCCAGCTGTGGCTAAAAGGAGTCAAGGTGCAGGTCAGGCTTTGGCTTCAGAGGGTGCAAGCCTCCAACTTTGGCAGCTTCCTTGTGGAGTGGAGCTTGTGGGTGCACAGAAGTCAAGAATTAAAGTTTAGGAACCTCTGCCTAGATTTCAGAAGATGAATGGAAATGCCTGAATATCAAGGCAGGTTTCCTACAGTCCACACTGGGGTGCTGTCCAGTGGTGATGTAAATAGAGGGCCAGTATACGCCAGATCCCAGAATGGTAGATCTGGAACAGATTGTACTGCACACCTAGAAAAGTTGCAGGCACTCAACATAAGTCCATGAAAGCAGCCCAGAGAGATGCTGTATTCTGCATAGCCACTGGGCTGGGGTTACCCGAGACCATGGTAACCTACCTCTTGAATTAGTGTGACATGGACATGAGATATGGAGTCAAGGGAGATCATTTTGGAGCTTTAAGATTTGAGTGCTCTGCTGGATTTTGGATTTGCCTGGAGCCTGTAGCCCCATCATTTTGGCCAATTTATCCCATTTGGGATGGGTATGTTTACCCAATGCCTGTACCCCCACTGTATCAAGGAGGTAACTAATTTTCTGGTGATTTTACAGGCTCATGGGCAACAGGAACATGCCTTGTCTCAGATGGGAGTTTGGACTGTGGACTTTTGAGTTAATGGTGAAACAAGTTAAGTCTTTGGGGGAATGGCTGGGTGTAGTGGCTCATGCCTGTAATTCCAGCACTTTGGGAGGCCAAAAAGTCTAATGAGATCTGATGATTTTATAAAGGTGAGTTCTCCTGCACATGCTGTCTCTTGACTGCCACCATGTGAAACATAACTTTCCTCCACTTTGTCTTCTGCCATGATTATGAGGCCTTCCCAGCCACATAGAACTGTGAGTCAATTAAAGCTATTTCCTCATAATTTTCCCAGTCTTAATTATATCTTTACCAGAAGCATGAGAACAGACTAATACAGTGATTCCTCAATAAGCTAAAAGCGGAACTCTCATTTGATCCAGCAGTCGCATTGCTGGGTATATACCCAAAGGAATATAAATTATTATACCATAAAGACACATGCACATGAGTGTTCACTGCAGCATTATTTACAATAGCAAAGACATGGAATCAACCTAAGTGCATATAAATGCCAGATTGGATAAAGAAAATGTAATACATGTATACCATGGAACACTATGTAGCCATAGTATGTAGAATATTCTATATACCATAGAATACTTTATAAAAAAGAATGAGATGTCTTTTACAGGAACATGGATGGAACTGGATATTCTTATCCACAGCAAACTCATGCAGAAACAGAAAACCAAATACCACAAATTCTCACTTATAAGTGGGAGCTAAATGATAAGAACTTATGAACACAAATAAGAAGATACAGACAGCAGAGTCTATCTGAGGGGGGAGAGTGGGAGGGAGGAGAGAAGCAGAAAAGATAACTATTGGGTACTGGGTTGAAGACTTGATTTAATACCTAGGTTATTAAATATTTTGTACAACAAACCCCCATAACACGTTTACCTATGTAACAAACCTGCATATTTACTCTGTACCTAAAATAAAATTTAAAAGAAAGAAAAACATTGAAGAAATATATAATTATAAGAGGCATTATCTTGTATCTCCCCTCTTACTGTGTCCTGTCTCAAGACAATCACAAAATTGATCTGTGAATTTTCTCTGGAATTGTTTCTGTGGGCTTATTAATATTTTAAAATATGACATATATATATCCTTATCAAAATATATGTTCTTCAAAAATCACTTCATGTTGTTTATTATCTTCTGTATCTTGCTTTTATATATACATATCTCAATGCTTTTGATTAGATTTCTTTAAATTTTGGTGTGATTAAGCAATTTTACATGTGTTGATTGCCATTTTGTTATTTAAATTACTTATTGGTATACATGTACACAACTCTTTTAGCAAGTTAGGTTTTCTATCAGGTATATTATGTTTGTAAATTTTATAGTGCAAATGTGTTGTGTCCAATGCAGAACCCTTTTTCTGGTTTCCTAATATGAAGAGACACTGTATGGATGCTCTCCTGGAAATGAGTGGTCTAGTATCCATGCTAGATTTGTCATTGCTGAGCTAAACAGTCTCTTCTGACTTCAGGGATGTGACAATACTGGAACCCACTGCTTATTCCTGAGGTCCTGGCCACAGCCCGAAGAGCATTACATCTGTGCACATTGCAGCCTCTTTGCTCTGACCTAAGCAGTTTTCTCCCCCTGCTCTCAGCACAGAGTGATAGCCACCTAAATATGGTAACACTTAATATGAATTATATGTTTTAAAATAAGAAAGAAAAAAATAGCCATTTCAAGATAATGGTAATTATTATTTATCAAAAATAAAGTTTCATCATCAGTATTTGAAAATAGAAGTTTTGAGATTTATTAATTTTTACAAATTGATACATCAAGATATTTAGAATATTAACTGGCCTACAAACACTCCCACCTCCACCAGAAGATATTCATTATAAATAATTTGATGTATATTCTCTTTGTTTTTGAATGTCAAGAGAATATACATCAAATGTCTGTCTACATTTTAAAATTGAGATTTTAAAATGTAAATAGATAATAAAAACATAACTAAAATGAAAATTTCAGGCCAATATCCCCGATGAAGATAGATGCGAAAATTCTCAATAAAATACTGGCAAACTGAATCCAACCCGCACATCAAGAAGCTTATCCATCCTGATCAAGTCAGCTTCATCCCTGAGATGCAAGGCTGATTCAACATATACAAATCAATAAATGTAATTCATCACATAAACAGAACCAATGAAAAAATCATGATTATCTCAATAGATGGAGAGAAGGCCTTTGATAAAATTCAAATTTTCATACTAAAAACTCTAAATAAACTAGATACTGATGGAATGCATCTCAAAATAATAAGAGCTATTTATTACAAACCACAGCCAATACCATACTGAATCAGCAAAAACTGGAAGCATTCCCTTTGAAAAGTGGCACAAGACAAGGATGCCCTCTCTCACCTCTCCTCTTCAACACAGTATTGGATGTTGTGGCCAGGGTTAACAGGCAAGAGAAAGAAATAAAGAGTATTAAAATAGGTAAAGAGGAAGTCAAATTGTCTCTATTTGTAGATGACATAATTGTATAATTATGTCATAATTAGACATAATTATGACATAGTTATAAGTCCCCATCATCTCAGCCCAAAATATCCTTAAGCTGATAAGCAACTTCAGCAAAATCTCAGGATACAAAATTAATGTGCAAGAATCACAAGCATTCCTATACACCAATAACAGAGAGCCAAATCATGAGTGAACTCCCATTTGTAATTGCTGAAAAGAGAATTAAATACCTAGGAATACAACTTATGAGGGATGGGAAGGACCTCTTCAAGCAGAACTACAAATCACTGCTCAAGGAAATAACAGAACACAAACAAATGGGAAAACATCCTATGCTTATAGTTAGAAAAAATTGATATTGTGAAATTGGCTATACTTCCCAAAGTTATCTACGGATACAATGCTATCTCCATCAAACTACAATTGACTTTCTTCACAGACTTGAAAAAAAAAAAAAACCTTAAATTTCATATGGAACCAAAAAACAGCCCACATAGCACATAGCCAAGACAATTCTAAGCAAAAACAAACAAACAAACAAAAACCTGGTGGCATCATGCTACCTGACTTCAACCTATACTACAAGACTGCAGTAATCAAAACAGCATGGTACTGGTATCAAAACAGATACATAGACCAATGGAACAGAACAAAGTCCTCAGAAATAACACCACACATTTACAACCATGTGGTCTTTGACAAACGTGACAAAAACAAGCAATGGGGAAATGATTCCCTTTTAATAAGTGGTGTTGGGAAAATTGGCTAGTCACATACAAAAAGCTGAATCTGGATCCCTTCATTGTACCTTATACAAAATTATCTCCAGATGGATTAAAGATTTAAACTTAAGACCTAACACTGTAAAAATCCTAGAAGAAAACTTAGGCAATGCCATTCAGGATATAGGCATGTGCAAAGACTTCATGAATAAAACACCAAAAGTAATGGCAACAAAAGCCAAGATTTTCAAATGGGATGTAATTAAACTGAAGAGCTTCTACACAGCAAAAGAGAATATCATCAGAGCGAACAGGCAACCAACAGAACAGGACAAAATTTTTCCAAGCTACCCATCTGACAAAGGGCTAATATCCAGAATCTACAAAGAACTTAAACAAATTGACAGGAAAAAAATAACCCCATCAAAAAGTTGGTGAAGGATATGAACAGTCACTTCTCAAAAGCAGGTATTTATGTAGCCAACACACATATGAAAAAAATGCTAATCACTGGTCATTAGAGAAATGCAAATTAAAACTGCATTGAGGTATCTTATGCCAGTTAGAATGGCAATCATAAAAAATCAGTGAACAACAGATGCTGGGGAAGATGTGGAGAAATAGAAATGCTTTTACACTGTTCGTGGGAGTGTAAATTAGTTCAATCATTGGGGAAGACAATGTGGCAATCCCTCAAGGATCTAGAACTAGAAATATCATTTGACCCAGCAGTCCCATTACTGGGTATCTACCCAAAGAATTATAAATTGTTCTTCTATAAAGATGCATGCACACATATGTTTATTGCAGCACTGTTCACAATAGCAAAGACTTAGAACCAACCCAAATGCCCATCAATGATAGACTGGATAAAGAAAATGTGGCACATATATACCACGGAATACTATGCAGCCATAAAAAAGGATGAGTTTATGTCCTTTGCAGATGCATGGATGAAGCTGGAAACCATCATTCTCAGCAAACACAAGAACAGAAAACCAAACACTGTGTGTTCTCACTCACAAGTGGCTGTTGAACAATGAGAACACATGGACACAGGAAGGGGAACATTACACACTGGTGACTGTCACTGGGTAGGAAGTAAGGGGAGGTATAGCATTAGAAGGAATACCTAATGTAGATGATGAGGTGATGGATTCAGCAAACCACCATAGCATGTGTATACCTATGTAACAAACCTGCATACTCTGCACATGTACCCTAGAACTTAAAGTACAATAAAATCAAGAGAAAGAAAAATTGATGTATATTCTCTTAATTTTTGAATGCTTTAATAAAACAGATATCTGAAGAAAAATAATTTTTTACATTTTAAAACTATATTAATTTTAAGCATGATAAAATACTATATTTTGATATAACAGATTTTATTAAAATAATTATAATTTAAATACAAAAATTAGAAGGGTGACATTTGTTTACATATATTTTTGACTAGGATAAACAGAAAAGGCCTCTTCTAGAAATGACATTGAAGCTAAGTTCTCAGAAAGAAGAGAAGTGGTTTTAACATGTCAAAATAAAAATGCATATTACAGGGGTGCCATAGACATAAATACAGAGGATGGATAATTAAATATAAATTAGAAAAAAATATATATGTTAATTTACTGAAAACATAGTATGAAATATCTGAATATAAATTTTTAAAGCCTACTACTGAAAAAATATAAAACACACAATTACACATAATTCTAGTGATAATTTTTTCAATTTAATAGATTTTTTTAAAAAAGGAAAAATACCCAATTATCTAAAGTGAGACACTTACAAAGCTACAAAACACAAAAGACTTCTTTTAGACTTTTCATATAAAAATGGATTTTATATAAAATCATTTTTAAATAGAATTAAGGAAGGACTGTGAAGATAAAATTCTATACCTAGCCAAATTGTCATTAATAACTATATGAAGTTTATAGAAAGGTATCTGAAAATACAATAAAGCACAGGATATCTACTCCTTGTGTTGTTTTAAATAAAACATTAAAGGACATACCTACAAGTGATAAATAAATATTAAAAACTCAAGATAGCCGGGGCATTGTAGAATAAGAATTAGTATTGAGTGCTCATTCTATTTAACTACTTTGATATGATTCCAAATTATTGCTGTACTTCACCAATCATCAAAATTACATACAAAAGCCTGAAATAATTATGTAAATACATATATCTCTTAGATTTTACTAATATAATCATAAGAATAATTTAGATTTATTTTCCCAGAACAAGTTAACAAAGCCTGAAAATTCAGGAGAAGTAGGGGGTAGTAATTCTTCCTTTTCCACGTAGAAAATTAGGAAAGTTTAAAGTTACTTTTCAAAATACAGCAAAAGATCTTTGCATTTCCACCAGTCCAGGAGATTTAAAATTGTTATTCAATACAAAGTGGCATGACTCCAAATCCAAAGTATTTTATATATATATTTCCAAAAATCTCTTCAGACCACAGTGGAATAAAACTAGAAATCAGCTCCAAAAGGAACCACCCAAACTAGATAAATACTGGAAATTAAATAATCTGATCCTGAATGATTTTTAAGTTAATGAAATCAAGATGGAAATTAAACTTCTTCATAATGAATGCTAATGCTGACAAGTTATCCAAACCTCTGAAATACAGCAAAAACAGTGCTAAGAGGAAAGTTTAGAGTGATAAATGCCTTCATCAAAAAGTCTAAAAAATCACAAATTGAAAACATCACAAGCCAGGGAACTAAAGAAACAAGGAAAAACACCAAAGCTCGCAGAAAAAAAAAAAAAAAGAAATACCAAAGGTCAGAGCAGAATTAAATGAAATTAAAACAAAAAATACAGAAGATCAATAAAACAAAGATTTGATTTTTTGAAAAAAATATCAAATACACCTATAGCTAGACAAACCAAGAAAAGAGGAGAGATTTGAATAAGCTCAATTAGACATAAAAATGTAGACATTACGACCAACACCACAGAAATATAAAAGATAATTCAAGACTACTATAAATACTTCTATAAACATAAATTAGAAAATCTATGGGGAATGCATACAATCCTGGAAATATACAATCTTCCTATCTAGATTAGGAAGAAATAGAAACTCTAAACAGATAAATAAGAAGCAGAGACAATGAACCAGTAATTTAAAAATTGCCAAACAAAAAAAGCCGAGGGCCAGATGAATTCACAGCCAGATTCCACCAGACACTCAAAGAATTGGTATCAATTCTATAGGAACTATTTGATAAGACTGAGAAGGAAGAGATCTTCCCAAACTCATTTTATGAAGCCAGTTTCACTCTAATATCTAAGCCTGAAAGGACATAACAAAAAAAGAAAACTGCAGCCCAATATCCCTGATGAACATATTTGCAAAAACTAACAACAACAACAATAACAACAAAAAGGTTAGGAAACTGAAACCAACAGCCCATCCAAGAAAAGAGAAAAGTTACCATGATCAAGCATCCTTTCATCCCAGGGATGCAAGGATGCTTCAATATATGCAAGCCAACAAATGTGATTCACTGCATAAACAGACTCAAAAACCAAAACCATATGATTGCCTTAATAAACACAGAAAAAAATAAAACCACTTGATAAAATCTAACATCCCTTTATGATAAAAAACCCCAATGAAATAGGCATGGGAAAAACATACCTCAAAATAATAAAAGCCATTATGCCAAATCAAAAGCCAAAATAATATTAAATGGGAAAAAGATGAAATCATTCCTTCTAAGAACTGGAACAACACAAAGATAGCCATTTTCACCACTTCTGTTCATTGAAGTACTAAAGGTACTAGTAAGAGTGATCAGGCAAGAGAAAAAAAATAGCCTCCAATCTGGAAAAGAGGAAGTCAAACTATCTCTTTACCAATTATATAATTATATAACTAGAGAACCTAAATACTCCTCTAAAAAGTTTCCCAGATTTGATAAATGAATTCAGTGTCTCAGTTTACAAAATCAGTGCACCAAATCAGTAGCATAAATATACACCAACAATAACTAAGCTGAGAATCAAATCAAGCATTCAATCTCTTTTACAATAGCTGCAAAATACTAAAACACCTAGGAATATTCTTAATCAAGGATGTGATTAAGTTCTCTACAGAAAAGAACTACAAGACACCACTAAAAGGAAAAAGAAACATAGATGACAGAAACAATTGGAAATATAGCTCATGCTCATGATTTGGAAGAAGATATATCATCAAAATGACCATACTACCAGATGTGGTCTGAGTATGTGTCCTCATTCAAATCTTATATCAAATTGTAATTCCCAATGTTGGAGGAGGGACCAACCTGGTGGAAGGTGATTGGATCATAGGGAAAGATGTCACCCTTTCTGTTCTCATAATAGTGTGTGAGTTCTCACAAGATCTGGTTGTTTAAAAATGTGTGGCACTTCCCCCTTTGCTCTCTCGCCTGATGACCATGTCAATATGTGCTTGCTTCCCCTTCACATTCTGCCATAATTGTGAGTTTCCAGAAGTCTTCTAGCTATGCTTTCTGTACAGCCTGTGGAACTATGAGTAAATTAAATCTCCTTTCTTCGTAAATAACCCAGTCTCAGTTAGTTCTTTATAGCAGTGTGAGACCAGACTAATACAGAAAATTGTTACTAGAGAAGTGGGGCATTGATGTAAAGATATCTGAAAATGTAAAAGTGACTTTGGAACTGGGTAATAAGTAGAGGTTGGAACAATTTGGAGGTATCAGAAAAAGACAAGAGGATAATGGAAAGTTTGGAACTTCCTAGAGAATTGTTGAATGGCTGTAAACAAAATGCTGATACTGATATGGACAGAAATGTCCGGGCTGAAGTGGTGTTAGGTGGACATGAGGACCTTACTGGGAACTAAAGATCATTCTTGCTATGCTATACTAAAGATACTGGCAGCATTGTGCCCACTCTAGAGATCTGTGGAACTTCAGGTTGAGAGAGATGATTTAGGGTATCTGGTGGAAAAAATTTCTAAGCAGCAGAGTTCAAGGTGTGGCCTGGCTGCTTCTATAAGCTTAAACTCATTTGCATAAACAAATCAATGACCTGAAACCATAACTTATATTTATTTATTTTATTTTATTTTTTTGAGAGAGAGTCTCACTCTGTCACCAGGCGCCAGGCTGGAGTGCAGTGGCGCAACCTCGGCTCACTGCAACCTCCGCCGCCCGGGTTCAAGCAATTCTCCTGCCTCAGTCTCCCGAGTAGCTGGGACTACAGGCACGTGCCATCATGCCCAGCTAATTTTTGTATTTTTAGTAGAGACGGGGTTTCACCATGTTGACCAGGATGGTCTCGATCTCTTGACCTCGTGATCCACCCGCCTCGGCCTCCCAAAGTGCTGGGATTACAGGCATGAGCCACCGTGCCCGGCCAGAACTTATATTTTTTAAAAAAGCAGAGCATAAAAGTTTTGGAAATCTGCAGCCTGACCATGAAGTAGAAAAGAAAAACCTGCTTTCTGGGGAGGAAATCAAGGCTGCAGAGATTTGCATAAGTAAAGAAAAGCCAAATGTTGATAGCCAAGACAATGGGGAAAATGCTCTCAAGGGGCTTTTCATGGCAGCCCCTCACATCACAAACCTGGAAGCCTAGGAGTGAAAAATGGTTCTGTGGGCCAGGCCCAGGGCCATGCTGCTCTGTGTAGTCTCAAGACATAGTACCATGTGTCCCAGATGCTCTGGCTCCAGCTGTGACTACAAAGGGTCAAGGTAGAGCTTGGGCCATTGCTTCATAGGATGCAATCCCCAAATCTTGCTAGCTTTCACATGGTGTTGGGTCTGCAGGTACACAGAAGGCAAGAGTTCAGATTTAAGAGCTTTCACCATATTTCAGAGGATATATGGAAATGCCTGGATGTCCAGGTCGAAGTATATTGCAAGGGGTTGGGGGAGCTCACATGGAGAACCTCTACTGTGGCAGTGTGGAGGGAAAATGACGGGCTGGAGCTCCCACACAGAGCTTCCACTGGCATTGCATAGTGGGGCTGTGAGAAGAGGGACAATGTCCTCCAGACCCTGGAATGCTAGATCCACTGACAACTTGCACTGTGGACCTGGAAAAGCCACAAGCAGTCTAAACCAGCCCATAAAAGCAGCCAAGGGGGCTGCAGGGCCACAGCACTGGAACTGCCCATTTCTTGCATTAGTTTGCCCTGGATGTGAGAAACTGAGGAAAAGAAGATTGTTTTGGAGATTTAAGATTTAGTGACTGACCTGCTGGGTTTTAGACTTGCAAGGGACCTGGGGCCCCTTTGTTTTGGCCAATTTCTCTCCTAAAATGTGAGCATTTATCCAATGCTTGTACTCCCATTATATCTTAGAAGTAACTAGGTTTTTTTTTTTCATTTTACAGGCTGTTATGGGGAAGGGACTTGCCTTTCTAAGATAAGACTTTGGTCTTAGACTTTTAAGTTAATGCTGAAATAATTTAAGACTTTGAGGAAGGCACAATTGTGTTTTGAAATATAAGACAGATATGAGATTTGGGAGGGCCCAGTGGCAGAATGATATGGTTTGGATCTGTGTCCCCACCCAAATCTTATGTTGAATTGTAATTCTCAGTGCTGGGGGAGGCACCTGGTAGAAGGTGATTGGATCATAGGGATGGCTATCCCCTTGCTGTTCTCCGAATAGTGAGTGAGTTCTCAAAGATCTGCTTGTTTAAAAATGTGTAGCACTTCCACCTTTGTTCTGTATCCTGCTTGTCATGTGAAAATGTGATTGCTTCCCATTTTCCTGCCATGATTGCAAGTTTTCTGAGGTCTCCTAGCCATGCTTCCTATACAGCCTGTGGAACTGTGAGTCAGTTAAACTTATTTTCTTCATAAATTGCCCAGTAGTCCTTTACAGCAGTGAGAGAATGGATTAATATACTACCCAAAGCAATCTGCAGATTCAATGCAATACCTATCAAAATACCATGATTTTTTGCAGAACTAGAAAAAATATTCCAAAATTTATATGAAACCCAAAAAGAGCTCAAATAGCCAAAGCAACTCTAAGCAAAAAGAACCAATCTAGAGGCATCATATTACTCAACTTCAAATTATACAAGGATATAGTTACCAAAATAGATTAGTGCTGGTTTAAAAGTAGATACACAGGCCAGTGAAAAACAACAGAGAACCCAGAAATAAAGCCAAATACATAGAGACAATTGATCTTCAACAAAGCATATATAAACATAAATTGGGGAAGTACACCTTATTCAATAAATGATGCTGGGAAAACTGGATATCCAGATGTAGAAGAATAAAACTGAATTTCTACTTCTCACTATACAAAAAAACCCAACTCAAGATAAAGTAAATACATAAAGGTAAGAATGAAACCATAAAAATTCTGAAAGCAAATGTAGGGAAAACTCTTCTGGAATTTGGTCCAGGCAAAGAATTTATGACTAACACTCCAAAAGCAAATGCAATAAAAATATCTAATTAAACTGAAATGCTTCTTCACAGCAAAAGAAATAATAATCACAGTACAGAGACAGCCCACCGAATGGGGGAAAATATCCTCAAATTATTTATCTGACAATGGACTAAAATGCAGAATCAATAAGGAACTCAAGCAAATCAACAAGAAAAACAAATAATCCCATTAAAAAGGGAGCAAATGATATAGACAATTCTCAAAAGAATATATACAAATGGCCAACAAATATGTGTGTGTGTATATATATATATATATATATATAAATACATATATTTATATATATGTATATATTTATATATACTTATATATTTACATATATATATACATATATATATATATATATATATATATATATATATATATATAAAGCTCAACATCACTAATCATCAGGGCAATGCAAATTAAAACCTCAGTGAGATACCACCTATTCCTGCCACAATGATCATTACTAAAATATTTAAAAAAAAAAAAGTTTTCATGATGTGATGAAAAGAAAATTCTAGGGGTCTGAGGTAGTGATGTAAATTATTAGAAACTTTTATGTTCAACATTACGGAGATTTCTCAAATAACTAAAAGTAGATCTACCATTTGGTCCAGCAATTCCACTACTGGATAACTACACAAAAGAAAATAAATTACTATATCAAAGAGACCTGAATGCATATGTTTATCACAGTACAATTCACAATCGTAAAGATATGGAACCAATCCAAGTGCTCATCAACCTATAGGTAAATAAAAACTATGGTATATATACACCATGGAATACTACTCAGCTATAAAAACTAAAATAATGGCTTTTGCAGCAATTTGGATGGGGCTGGAGGCCATCAGAAATGGAAAACTGAATACCATATGTTCTCATAAATGGGAGCTAAGCCATGGGTATGTAAATGGATGCAGAGTGATATAATGAACACTGAAGCTTCAAAAGAGGGAAAATGGGAGGGGAATAAGGAATAAAAAATATATACATTGGGTTTAAGGTCTTTTAGGCTGATGGCTCCATGAATTGCATGGTAACCTCTGTGACCTGCATGTACACCTCCCAGTGAGTTTCTGGAAATAGAAAGCCTGAAGTAACTAGAAAACCACAAAAGGGAAGAATGACCAACCCCTGTAGTGCCTAATTAACTTGAGACATTCTTCTATTGTTCCTTATTCCCACCTCAACTGACAAGGTTATTGGATTCTGTAACCAACCTTGGTCAGCTTCCTGACTCCAGACCCTACAATCCCCTCCCAGCTTGCAAAAATTGCCCTAAACTGTAACTTCTGTAACTTTCCACTGCCTACCCCAAACCTACAAAACCAACTTCTATCCCACTGCCCTCCACTGACTTGCTTTTTGGACTCAGCCCACCTGCACCTGGGTGAATAAACAACCATGTTGCTCACACAAAGCCTGTTTGAGGTGTCTCTTCATACAGAGCACACATTTTAACATTGGGTACAATGTACACTACTTAAATGATGGGTTAACTAAAATCTCAGACCTTGCCACTATTCAATTTATTCATGTAACCAAAAACATGTGTATCCTGAAAACTATTGAAATTAAAAAAAAAAAAAAAAGCAAATAAAACATGTCTCACATAACAAAATATACAAAACAAAGGCAATATTAAAGAAATATGAGTGGATTTTCCACCAAGGTGACTGAATAGAAACAGCTCTGGTGCACATTTCCCAGCAAGAGTGAAGAAGGTGAGTGATCTCCACATTTCCAACTGAGGTACCAGGTTCATCTCATTGGAACTGATTAGACGGTGGGTGTAGCCCAAGGAGGGAAGCTGGAGCAGTGTGGGGTGTCGTCTTATCTGGGAAGTGCAAGGAGAGAGAGAAGTCCCTCTCCTAGCCAAGGGAAGCCATTAGTGACTTTTCCTGACACTCTGGCTCAGATACTGTGCTTTTCCCATGGTCTTCACAACCTGCAGATCAGGAGATTCCCTCCAGCGCCTACAACACCAGCATCCTGGGTTTCCAGCACAAAACTGGGCACCCATTTTAGCTGCAGCATTTTTTTTTTTCCTCATACCCTAGTGGTGCCTGGAACACCAGCGAGACAGGACTGCTCATTCCCCTGAAAAAAGGGAGCGGAAGCCAGAAAGCCAAGTGATCTGGCTCAGCAGGTCCCACCCCCATGAAGACCAGCAAACTAAGATCCACTGGCTTGAAATTCTCACAGCTGGCACAGCAGTCTGAGCTAGACCTGGGATGCTCAAGCTCGGTGGGAAAAGGGGCATCTGCCATTGTTGAGGCTCAGATTGGCAGTTTTAATCTCGCCTGTGTAAACGAAGTCACTGGGAAGTTTACACAGCAACTGGTTGGAGCCCACGGCAGCTCAGCAAGGCCTCTGCAGGCAAATTGTCACTAGACTTCCTTCTTACTGGGCAAGGCATCTCTGAAAAAAGGCAGAAGCCCATCAGGGACTTATAAATAAAACCCCTACCTTCCAGGGACAAAGCGCATTGGAAAAGGGGTGGTTGTGGGGTCAGCTTCAGCAGACTTAAACATCCCTGCCCGGCATCACTGAAGGGAGCAATGGATCTCCCAGCATAGTGCATGAGCTCTGATAAGGGACAGACTGCCTCCTCAAATGGCTCCCTGACCCCCGTGTATCCTGACAGGTACACACCTCCCGGCAGTGGCTGACAGACACCTCATACAGGAGAGCTCTGGCTGGCATTTGGTGGGTACCCTTCTGGGACGAAGCTATCAGAGGAAGAAACAGGCAGCAATCTTTGCTGTTCGGCAGCCCCCATGGGTGATTCCCAGTGGGCAGGGTCTGGAGTGAACCTCTAGCAAAACTCCAGCAGAACTGCACACAGGGGCTTGTTAGAAAGAAAACAAACAGAAAGAAAGAGTTTCAAAATCAACACAAAGGACATCCACTCAGAGACCCCATCCAAAGGTCACCAACTTCAAAGACCAAAGATAGATAAATTCATGAAGATGGGAAGGAAACAGCACAAAAAGGCTGAATTCTCCAAAAACTAGAATGCCTCTTCTCCTGCAAGGGATCACAACTCCTCACCAGCAAGGGAAACAAACTGATGGAGAATAAGTTCGAAGAATTGACAGGAGCAGGCTTCAGAAGATGGATAATAACAAACTTCTTGAAGGTAAAGGAACATGTTCTAACCCATTTCAAGTAAGCTAAGAACCCTGAATAAAAGTTAGAGGAAATGATAACTAGAATAACCAGTGTAGAGAAAAACATAAATAATATGATGAAGCTGAAAAACACAGCATGAGAACTTCATGAAGCATACACAAGTTTCAATAGCTGAATCAATCAACTGGAAGAAAGGATATCAGAGATTGAAGATCAACTCAATGAAATAAAGGGAGAAGGCAAAATAGAGAAAAAAGATTGAAAAGAAATGAACAAAGCTTCCAAGAAATATGGGATTATGTGAAAAGGCCAAATCTATGTTTGATCGGTGTACCTGAAAGTGATGGGGAGAATGAAATCAAGTGGGAAAACAGTTTTCAGGATATTATCCAGAAGAACTTCTCCAACCTAGCAAGGCAGGCCAATATTCAAATTAAGGAAATACAAGGAACACCACAAAGATATTTCTTGAGAAGAGAAAACCCAAGACACATAATCATCAGATTCACCAGAAATGGAATGAAGGAAAAAATGCTAAGGACAGCCAGAGAGACAGTTTGGGTTCCTCACAAAGGGAAGCCTATCAGACTCACAGATCTCTAAACAGAAACCCTACAAGACAGAAGAAAGTGGGGGCCAATATTCAACATCCTTAAAGAATCTTCAACCCAGAGTTTCGTATCCAGCCAAACTAGCCTTCATAAGCAAAGGAGAACTAAAATCCTTTATGGACAAGCAACTGCTGAGATAGTTTGTCACCACCAGGCCTGCCTTATAAGAGCTCCTGAAGGAAGCACTATCATAGAAAGAAACCATCAGTACCAGCCACTGCAAAAAAATACCAAATTTTAAAGACCATCAACATTATAAAGAAACTGCATTAACTAACTAGCAAAACAACCAGCTAGCATCAAAATGACAGGATCACATATAGCATTATTAACCTTAAACATAAATGGGCTAAAGGCTCCCATCAAAAGACACAGACTGGCAAATCAGATAGAGTCAAGACCCATCAGTGTGCTGTATTCAGGAAACCTACCTCATGTGCAAAGACACACAAAGACTCAAAATAAAGGAATGGAGAAAGATTTACCAAGTAAATGGAAAGAAAAAAAAAAAAAAGAAAGAAAAGCAGGGGTTGTAATCATAGTCTCTGATAAAACAGACTTTAAACCAACAATGATCAAAAGAGATAAAGAAGGGTACTACATTATGGTAAAGGGATCAAAGCAACAAGAAGAGCTAACTATCCTAAATATATATGCACCCAATACAAGAGTGCCCAGATACATAAAGCAAGTTCATCATGACCTACAAAGAGACTTAGACTCCCACCCAATAATAATGGGAGTTTGTTTGTTAATATTAACACCCCACTGTCAATATTAGATCAACAAAAGAGAAAATTAACAAGGACAATCAGGACTTGAATTCAAATCTGGACTAAGTGGACATAATAGACATCTACAGAACTCTCCACCCCAAATCCACAGAATATACATTCTTCTCAGCACCACATCACACTTATTCTAAAATTTACCACATAATTGGAAGTAAAACACTCCTCAGCAAATGCAAAAGAATGGAAACCATAACAAACGGTCTCTCAGCCCACAGTGCAATGAAATTAGAACTCATGATTAAGAAAGTCACTCAAAACCACAAAACTACATGGAAACTGATCAACCTGTTCCTGAATGACTACTGGATAAATAATAAAATGAAGGCAGAAATAAAGATGTTCTTTGAAACCAATGAGAACTAAGACACAATGTACCAGAATCTCTAGGACACATTTAAAGCAGTGTCTAGAGGGAAATTTATAGTATTAAATATAAAAGAAATGAGGAAAGATCTAATATTGACATCCTAATGCCATGATTAAAAGAACCAGAGGGGCAAGATCAAACATATTTAAAAGCTAGCAGAAGACAAGAAATAACTAAGATCAGAGCATAACTGAAGGAGATAGAGACACAAGAGACCCTTCAAAACATCAAAATATCCAGGAGCTGGTTTTTTAAAAGATCAACAAAACATACCACTAGCCAGACTAATAAAGAAGAAAAGCAAGAAAAATTAAATATATGCAATAAAAAATGATAAAGGTAATATCACCACCAATCCCACAGAAATACAAACTACCATCAGAGAATACTACCAACACCTCTATGCAAATAAACCAGTAAATTTAGAAAAAATGGATAAATTCCTGGAAAATCTAGAAGAAATGGATAAATTCCTGGACACTTACACTCTCCCAAGACTAAACCAGGAAGAAGTTGAATCCCAGAATAGACTAACAACAAGTCTGAAATTGAAGCAGTAATTAGTAGCCTACCAACCAAAAAAAGTCTGGGACCAGATAGGTTCACATCTGAATTGAACCAGAGGTACAAAAAGGAGCTGGTACCATTCCCTCTGAAACTATTCCAAACAATATAAAAACAGGGAATCCTCCGTAACTCATTTTATGAGATCAACATCATCCTTATACAAAAACCTGGCAAAAACACAACAGAAAAGGAAAATTTCAGGCCAATATCCATGATGAACATTGATGTGAAAATCCTCAAAATAGTGGCAAACCAAATCCAACAGCACATAAAAAAGCTTATCCATCACTATCAAGTTGGTTTCATACCTGGGATGCAAGGCTGGTTGAACATATACAAGTCTATAAACATAATCCATCACATAAACAGAACCAAGGACAGAAACCACATGGTTATCTCAATAGATGCAAAGAAGGCCTTTGATAAAATTCAACAGCCCTTTATGCTAAAAACTGTCAATAAACAAGGTATCAGTTGAACTTATTTCAAAATAATAAGAGCAATTTATAACAAACTCACAGCAAATATCATACTGAATGGGCAAAAACTGGAAGCATTCCCTTTGAAAATTGGCAGAAGGATCCCTTCTCTCACCACTCCTATTCAACACAGTACTGGAAGTTCTCACGAGGGCAATCAGGCAAGAAAAAGAAATAAAGGGTATCCAATTATGAAAAGAAGAAGTCAAATTGCCTCTATTTGTAGATGACATGATTGTATATTTAGAAGACCCCATTGTCTCAGCCTCAAACTCCTTAAGTTGATAAGCAACTTCAGCAAAGTCTCAGAATACAAAATCAGTGTGCAAAAATCACAAGAATTTTTATACACCAGTAATAGGCAAACAGTGAAACAAACCATGAGTGAACTCCAATTCACAACTGCTACAAAAAAAAATAAAATATCTAGGAATAAAACTAACAAGGGATGTGAAAGATCTCTTCAAGGAGAACTACAAACTACTGCTCAAGGAAATAGGAGAGGACACAAACAGATGGAAAAACATTCCATGCTCATGGTTAGGAAGAATCAATATTGTAAAAATGGCCATACTGCCGAAAGTAATTTATAGAGTCAGTGCTATCCCTATCAAGATACTGTTGACTTTCTTCACAGAATTGGAAAAAACCACTTTACTTTTCATATGGAACAAAAAAAAGCCTGCATAACCAAGATAATCCTAAGGAAACAAACAAACAAACAAAAAACAAAGCTGGAGGGATCAGGCTACCTGAGATCAAACTACACTACAGGGCTACAGTAATCAAAACAGCATGGCACTGGTACTAAACAGATATATATATATATCAATGGAACAGAACAAAACCCTCAGAAATAATGCCACACATCTACAACTATCTAATCTTTGACAAACCTGACAAAAACAAGCAATGGAGAAAGCATTCTTTATTCAATAAATGGTGTTGGGAAAATGGCTAGCCATGTGCAGAAAGCTGAAACTGGATCTCTTACCTGCACCTTATACAAAATTAACTCCAGATGGATTAAAGATTTAAACTTAAGACCTAACACCATAAAAACCCTAGAGGAAAACTTAGACAGTACCATTCAGGACATAGGCTTGGACAAGGACTTCATGACTAAAACACCAAAAGCAATGGCAACAAAAGTCAAAATTGACAAATGGGATTTAATTAAACTAAAGAGCTTCTGCACAGAAAATGAAATTATCATTAGAGTGAATCGGCAACCAACAGACTGGGAAAAAATTTTGCAATCTACACATCTGACAAAGGGCTAATATCACGAATCTACAAAAACTTAAATTTACAAGAAAAAAAAACAACCCCATCAAAAATTAGATGAAGGATATGAACAGACACTTCTCAAAAGAAGACATATATGCAGCCAAAAAACACATGAGATAAAGCTCATCATCACTGGTCATTAGAGAAATGCAAATCAAAATGACATTGAGATACCATCTCATGCCAGTTAGAATGGCAATCATTAAAAAATCTGAAGACAACAGATTCTGGAGAGGACATGGAGAAATAGGAATGCTTTTACACTGTTGGTGGGAGCGTAAATTAGTTGAACCATTGTGGAAGACAGTGTGGTGATTCCTCAAGGATCTAGAACTAGAAATACCATTTGACCCAGCAGTCCCATTACTGGGTTTATACCCAAAGGATTATAAATCATTCTGTCATAAAGACACATGCACACGTATGTTTATTGCAGCACTATTCACAATAGCACAGACTTGGAACCCACCCAAATGCCCATCAATGATAGACTGGATAAAGAAAATGTGACACATATACACCATGGAATACTATGCAGTCATAAAAGAGGATGAGTTCATATCCTTTGCTAAGACATGGATTAAGCTGGAAACCATCATTCTCAGCAAACTGACACAAGATCAGAAAACCAAACACTGCACGTTCTCATTCATAAGTGGGTGCTGAACATTGAAAACATATGGACACAGGGAAGGGAACATCATACAATGGGGCACGTTTAGGGGTGGGGGGATATGGGAGGGATAGCAGGGTGTGGGGGCTAGGGTGCTAGGGGAGGGATAGCATTAGGAGAAATACCTAGTGTAAATGACGGGGTGATGAATGCAGCAAACCACCACCATGGCGTGTGTATATCTGTGTAACAAACCTGCAGGTTCTGCACATGTACCCTAGAACCTAAAGTAGATAAAGTGAAAAAAAAAAGATTTAGGTTGTGATAGGACTCACAATCAGGGATGTGAGCTAAGTGACTAGGGGCATATTACAGCTCTCATGGGTTCTGGGCACTTTTGCCTTTGTGGAAAATGAATTAGAAATTATATCTTACCACTGCATTGATATATAGATAAACATAATCCAGCTGGATTCAATGTTATAAGTGCATTATTTTATTAATTTTTGTCCCAATGTTAAAAGAAATGTAAGTTAAAACACATTTCTGGGCATTTGAAAGTATTGTAGGCTCTAGATAGTATGTCCTTCTGCCTAATGAATAAGTCAGCCCTGTATGTGACCATGCCCTTTTTAAGTTATGGCATAAAAAACTATAGAAATTACAAAAGGGATTTCAATCTGGCTAAAACCTCTGGTGTTCTACAAAGAATATGGAATGACAAAATGTTTTCCTTGGTGAGTAAGCATCTTTCACCCTCAGAAAACATTAATTATAGGAATGTTTAGGAGAAATTACACCTATACATAAATATTTTTGGGTTAAAGAAACTGTACATATTTGATATGGAAACATTTAAGAGAAGTTGGCCTTTTAGAGTAATATTTTAGCTTTGTTAAGTCTCAATCAAGTGTGTAACTGAGCATCTGATTTAGCTCATGATTTTAAGTTGAAATGTTATTGGTTTAATTTATTAGTTATTATCTTATCTAAGAAAATGGGAACATTTTGTTTGTTTAGACAGTACATGAGAGAAAAAATCAAATATGTTAAATGTATAAATATAGTTGGAAATATTTAAGAAAATGTATTTAAGTAAATTAACATTTTTCTTTAAAAAATATGAGTAAAAATAAAGGTTAGAAATGATACTTATAATATCGTTTTTTAATTTTAGTAATTATTTTTGTAATATTCAATATTTAATCATTATAATGAACCAAATATTTTCTGGATTTTTGTTTTTTTCCTTGAGAAGAAACAAAATCTCTACTGTTTTGTAGCTCTAATTGTAGGAACAAAATGTAATAAGGTTAAATACAAATAAATTGTTTGTATAATGTTATTAAAAGAATGCTCTCAATATTGCAATAAAAAACAAAACTATGGATGCAGTTATTTAAGAAGCATTTCAATATTGACTGAAAATATTTCTGATAACTCTCTGTTAACTCTTTATTTTACTGGCACTTTTGATCTTTGATTAAATTTATCACACTTGTACTGGGTTGAACAGTCCCCCTACCCCACCTCAAAGTTATGTTCACTTGAAACCTGTGAATATGACCTTATTTGGAAATAGGTTATTTGTAAATGTAATCAAATTAATATTAGGTCATACTGGAATAGGATGGGCCCTAAATGCATTACAGCTCTGTCCTTCTAAGAGGGAAATTTGGACACACAGGCAGACATACAGACAAACACACACACAGGAGGTCATGTGAAGATGCAGGCAGAAATTGGAGGGATGAAATTATAAGCCAGTGTAAACTAAGGATTGCAGATGCCACCAAAAGCTCAGAGAGAGGGATGAAACCAGTTTTTCACTATAACCTCAGAGGGAGTATGGTCTTGCCAACACTGTGATTTTGGACTTCTAGACATCAGAACTGTAAGAGAATCAATTACTGTTGTTTTAAGTCACTCAGTTTGTGATACTTTGTTGTAGCAGACCTAGAGAACAAATAAACTTACACAATTTAAAATGGAACAATAGTGAATGATAAAATAAGTATGTGAAAACTCAATAAAATTTTAATGTTTCCCATGAGGAATATTATAATGCTTCTTTAAAAATACCAAATATATTCTTTTTCTGTGTCATGTCTTTAATAATATTCTAATCTTTTGTTTAGTTCATTAGGAAAAAAAAAATCCTATATGATAAGTAAATCCCTCTAGTTTAAGTACTCTCCCACTAGTAATCATTTTTGAGATGTCCTAAGATCAATCATTTCCAATCTTTTTCCCATACCTTTCCCTATTCCTAAGATATGCTAAGGTATATCTAGTTCCCTAGGAATCCACTAACAAGATGCCACAGTGATTATCATAGTAATTTCATCCACAACACTTATTTCAGGAATTACACAGAAGAGGAACTCAATATATATTTATTGAATACAGAAGGATCAGGGGAAAATGATTCAAAGAGATGCAATGATTTGGTAATAACCAAATAAACATATTTACTAGTTGGACTAGAACTGGAACTCATGTCTTAAGCTTCTTGTTTTAGCACTCATTCTGACATAGAATTTAACTTGAAATTCCAACTTGAAATGTTGCCTTGAGTCACACGAGACAAGTGGTTGCCCTGCCTTCTGATGGTAATCAATTACATAGGTGAACATAGAGGTCTTTGTGAGTCTTCACAAATGTCTTTAGAATTTATCAGAATCATAGCACAGAGTTGTGTTTTGAGGTAAAGAATCCTATTTTAGATTTTGACGGAGCCAAGGGAGTATAGCAAAAGTAAGAACAGAGTACAGGGCGATGTCACAGGCTTTGCTCATGTGGAGTCCTGAGGAGTCAAATAAAAATCTAGGAAAGTTAAAAGAAGACAAACCCAGGAACAAATTAGCATATTCACAGCTTTGTCTACAAATAGCTTTAGCTGGATTAGAAAGAGAAGTATCCCTTTAGTGTTAAAAAAAAAATAAGATGGCAAGGGATGATTTCTAGGCAATGTGTGATGAGATGAGTGTGGGGTAGTGGGGTTCAGATACATGTCCAGGATCTAGGCAAGGGATGATTTCTCTCCTAAGTAAGGAAATTGTCTAAAATTGTGTTTTTTTTCAAATATATTCTTCTGAATATTAGTATAACAGAATATTCTGCTAAATAAAAGAAGTTCATACTGTGATTTTATTTGGGAATTCATATCATAAACTCATTGAGATTACCAAAATAAATTGTAGTATTTTCAAGATTCTGAGTTGTCTGTTTTGTATTAAGTAACCCAGTGTTTCTCAGTCTTGTCACTCCACAAAATGCCTTCCTTGCTGTCCTCTGCCAATTTACTTCCCCTAAAGTAACATTATTCAGGATAAGTGTTTAGTGGTACATACTTTGGGTAATGCAGGTCCAAGAGTATGAACAAGTTTAGCTATCAGAGCTCTTTTATAATCTGTTATCCCTATACATGTTAAATGTATAAAACAACACAAGCTTTGTGTTTTAATCACTTACAGGTAAATTTTGGATTATGATATTTAGACAGCAAGACTGCAGTCATCTGTGGGACACAGAGTGGGCATATTAATGAGTTAATTTATAATTTATAAATTGCTTTGGATATAAAACTTATACAAATGCTACACGATGAGAATTACCCTGAAACTAATCATTCTTATGAAAATACTTTCTAAACTCCCTGACAATGAAGCATGTTAAAAAGGATGCTTTTCTCTCAAGAATGGCAAAAAAACAAAAATTAAAATAGAAGATAAATATAAATAAAATAGCTAGAAATGCTACCACCTATAGTGAGGAGTCTTCTTTTCCAAAATGTGTAGCTAGAATCATAAAGCCCTACAAAATTACACAGCAATTCTGTCACTGTATTGACAAAAAGGAAAAAAGGCAAACCAACAATTGTGGTGCATAGCAACAGCAAGAGATGGAAAAAATCTAGGACAATTGCAAAACGATATCTGGTTCATGATTGCAAAGTCTCTGCTGAAATGTGTTCCAAGTTTTGATAGCTACAAAATTCAGAATAACCTTGAAAATTAGAAAAAGATAACACAAGTACAGAAATTCGAAGGGCCGTATCCAATGAAATAGATTCCGTATCATCTTATGTTAATGGCACCAGTACCTCCCATTGCTTGCAGCAAATGTTATGGGCGCCATTCTTTCTTTGGTGGTCAAAAAGCTTTGCTTTCTCTATACCTGATACATGACAGTAATAATTTCCACAAACACTTTGGTCATACTGTAGAATTGTAGCAGTCAGAAGAAAATATGGAGTAATCTCAAATCATGAGATTTCAGAACTAGATAAGACTGGGCAATTGCCTTGATCCATTCCTTGAGAAATGCTAGTAGAAAAAAAAATAAGTGGAAATCCCATCATCACAGAGGTGAAGTTAGGGTTGAGGATGTGAAGATTCAACTGGTGTATGAATATCCATGTGGAAACTATAGTTTGTAATTTTTTGTGTGTGAGGAAATTACCATATATATGGGTGTATACTTTAAAGACTATGGACTGGCAGCAAGACTGTGTGGCTAATGTTCCTGTATTCTTTAGCACCTGTGAGATCTACTTTACAAGATGTAAAAGAAAGATATAGAAATAATTGGAGAAAGGGCTACTATTTGTAATCTCCAAATACTGCACGTTTTCCTCCACCTAATTGTGTTGATTTAAAGTAATCTTGAACTGCAAACATCTCTTGCCAAGATGCTTTAGGACTGAGGGATAAAAACAAAGTTCTTACAGAGAAATATCTAATAATAAAACTGCAAAAATTTATTTTTAAACACTCTCTTATTATAAAGTTTTCTTTTTGTAAAGATAGGTCAGAAAAACAAGCAAGACTAAGTTAGCATATGTGGAAAAAACTGAATTTCCTAGAAGCCAATTTTACCATTTTTGTTCTATGAAGTTTATTGCGTATTTTAAAATGTAAATTAGGAAAATCCATGAATTTGCTTCTTGGAAAAGGATTAGTCCCCAATACTTTTATCCTTTGAAGAAAATACCCACGGCAGCAGGCTTGATGTGTATTTAGTGAATTTACCAGATACGTTCCATTCACTGTAGTATGGCAGGTCTTTAGGGTTCTGGTCGACCTAAATCAGGATTTTGTTTTTTTCTTGAGACACGGTCTCATTTCCATTGTCTATGCTGGCTCACTGCAGCCTTGACTTCCTGAGCTCTGGTGATCCTCCCACCTCAGCCTCCTGAGTAGCTGGAAATACAGGTGCACACCACCATGCCTGGCTAATTTTTCGTATATTTTTTTGTGGAGACAAAGTTTTGCTGTGTTGTCCAGGTTGGTCTTGAAATCCTGGGCTCAAGTGATCCACCCTCCATAACCTCCCAAAGTGCTGAGATTACAGTTAGCCTGCACTCCTAGATTGGTGGATTGGTTGTAATGCAGGGAGTGAAGACTCCCTCAGGGTTTCATTCTTACCAGAGCATACACTCAATGAACTTTAAAAAAATTCTTAAATCTCTTTTGAAATAGTTCTCAGATCCATGCCTTCTGTCACATTTTAAAGCCCTGTAGCACCATGTGCCCACACATAAATAATCTACTGTAAAATAATAACTTCTGAACTTTTTTCAGTCTATTCTAAAAAAAGAAAAACTTTAGAAGCCTTAATGTGGATAGCTTCCGTTCTACTAGTTTCTCAGTGCCACTTCCACATAGTATATATGTCCTTTTTTTCTAATCTTCAGGATGATCTCTTCTTCCTTTTATAAAAATAATCTTAAATTTCACCTCATAATCTTCACTATCTTCTTTCTTGAAAGTTGCCTACCTTTATTATTCCTTGCTATCACTTTCCTTCTTTCCAAACAAAAGGTAAACATTATTCTTATCTCTGCAATGACCTGGATTTTTTTGTTTGTTTGTTTGTTTTAAGGCAAAGCAATTTTAGGTAGTCATCAAGTAATAATTATGCCTGTGATGGTGAGGAAAAGTTTGTTTATTAATCCCATGTCCATAGTCATGACAAAAACATAGACATTTTAAACATTTACCTCCTTAAAAAAACATATCGATTTTTAAATCATATCAATGAGCAAGAATGTGTTGGTGTATTCTTGTAGCTGCAGTGAATGATTATTCTTTGCTATGCTCTCTGTTCAAATCATCAAGCACACTACAGAAATCATATTGCCTTATTTCTATAGGCCACAAGTCTATCATAGACATCATGTTTATCATTGATACACACTTACTAGCTGAAATTTCTGCATATGAGGATATTAAGATGCCCAGAAAATGTTATAATATGCTGTTTTCAAAAATCAGTTTTCTCCAGCTGTATTAGTTATGGTTCTTTAGTGAAACAGAACTAATAGAATAGAGGTATACACAAAGGGAGTTTATTAAGGAGTATTGATTCACGCGATCATAAGGTGAAGTCTCACAATAGGACATTTGCAAGCTGAGGAGCAAAGAAGCCAGTCTGAATCTCAAAACCTCAAAAGTAGGAAAGCCAACAGATCAATCTGTGGCTGAAGGTTTGAGGGTCCCTGGGAAACCACGGGTATAAGTCCCAGAATCTAAAAGTCTGATGTTTTAGAACAGGAAGCATCCAGCATGAAAAAAAGATGAAGGCCTGAAGACTCAGCAAGTCTGCTTTTCCTACCTACCTTCTTCTGCCTGCTTTATTCTAACCTTACTGGCAGCTGTTTAGATGGTGCCCACCCAGACTGAGGGTGGGTCTGCCTCTCCAAGTCCACTGACTGAAATGCTAATTTCCTTTGGCAACACCCTCACAGAAACACCAAGAAGACATATTTTGCATCATTCAATCCAATTGAGTTGATGCATGTATTAGTCCATTCTCACACTGCTAATAAAGACAGACCTGAGACTGGGTAATTTATAAAGAAAAGAGGTTTAATGGACTCATAGTTCCCTATGGCTGGGAGGCCTCACAATCATGGCAGAAGGCAAAGAAAAAGCAAAGGCACATTTTACATGGCAGCAGACAAGAGAGCTTGTGCAGGGAAACTCCCATTTATAAAACCATCAGATCTTCTGAGAATTATTCACTATTATGAGAACAGTATGAGGGAAAAATGTCCCCATGATTCAATTATTTCCACCTGGCCCTGTCCTTGACACATAGGGATTTTTACAATTTAAGGTGAGATTTGGGTAAGGACACAGAGCCAAATAATATAATTCCACTCTTGGCCACTCCTAAATTTATGTCCTCACATTGCAAAACACAATCATGCCCTTCCAACAGTCCCCCAAAGTCTTAACTCATTCCAGCATTAATCCAAAAGTCCAAGTGCATAGTCTGATCTGAAACACGGTAAGTCTGTTCTGCCTATGAATCTGTAAAATCAAGTTAGTTATGTCCTAGTACAATGAGGGTACAGGCATTGGCTAAATATACTCATCCCATATGGAAAAAATTGGCCAAAATGAAGGGTCTACAGGCCCCATGCAAGTCCAAAATCCAGTGGGGCAGTCACGTCTTAAAGCTCCACAATGATATTTTTGACTCCATGTCTCACATCCCAGTCATGTTGGTACAAGAGATGGGTTCCCATGGTCTTGGGCAGCTCCGTCCCTGTGGCTTTGCAGGATATAGCCTCCTCCTTCCTGTTTTATGGCTGATATTGAATGTCTGCAGCTTTTCCAGGCACATGGTGCAAGCTGTCAGTGGATCTACCATTCTGGGGTCTGGAGGGTGGTGGTCCTCTTCTCACAGCTCCACTAGGCAGTGCCTCAGTGGGGACTCAGGATGGGGAGCCCACATTTCTTTTTTCCACTGCCCTAGTAGAAGTTATCCATGAGGGCTTTTCTCCTGGAGCAAACTTTTGCTTGGATATTCAGGTATTTCCATACATTCTCTGAAATCTAAGTGGAGGTTCCCAAACCTCAATTCTTGACTTCTGTGCACCCACAGGCTCAACACTACATGGAAGTTACCAAGACTTGGGACTTGCACTCTCTGAGGCCACAGCCTGAGCTGTACCTTGGCCCCTTTAGGCCATGACTGGAGCAGCTGGGACACAGGGCACCAACTCCAGAGGCTGCACTTAGCAGGGGCAGTCTGAGCCTAGCCCAAAGTAAACCATTTTCTCCTTTGAGGCTTTGGGGCCTGTGATGAGAGAGGCTGCTGCAAAGGTCTCTGACATGCCCTAGAGACATTTTCCCCATTGTCTTCATGATTAACATTCCACTTCTTGGCATTTATGCAAATTTTTGCTGCAGGCTTGAATTTCTCCTAAGAAAATGATTTTTTTTTCTATCATATCATCAAGCTGCAAACTTTCTGAATTTTTATTCTCTGCTTCCTTTTGAATACTTTGTTGCTTAGAGATTTCTTCCAGCAGATATCCTAAAACATCTCTCTCAAGTTAAAAGTTCCGAAAGAGGATCCAAGATGGCTGATTAGGAGCAGCTGAAGATTGCAGCTCCCAGTGAAAGCGTGGAGGGTGAGTGGACGCCACATTCCCAGACGGATTTTTATTGCCCACAGACCAGGAGATTCCCAGGGGGAGGAGCCCCACGGGTCGCCAATGCACCTGGTTTGGCCGGAGCGGCTGGTTTGGCCGGCGCAGCTGTTTTCACCTGCGTGGCTGTTTTCACCACGTTTGGAGCAGCACCCCAGCGCAGCAGTTCCCCATACAAAATACATGGGTCCGGGTGCCATTTTAGCTGGCAATTGAAGCTCCAGGAAGGCAGAGCCACCCATTCATTTGATTAAAAAAGGGGACTGAAACAGCCAGCCAGGCCAGGAGATTTCCCAGGCAAAAAAATGCCAGTGCCCGCGGTTTCAGCCGGCGCAGTGGGTCACCACACGGGAAATCATACAGATCCCGACTCCTTTTCAACAGGCGGCTGGAACACCTGGGAGACAGTGATCATTCAACTTAAAAAAAAAAAACCGCTCTGAGACAGAGAGCCAGGTGATCAGGCTCAGCTGGTCCCACCCCCACAAAAAAACAGCCATTGGAAACTCTTTGGATCAAGAGTTTCACAGCAAGCACAGCTGAACCCAGGACGGTCCAGCTTTGTGGGGGAGGGGCGTCCACCATCACTGAGGCAGTCTGCCACTACGGAGGTAGTTTGCCATTGCAGAGGCAGTTCTAACTACACCGGTATAATCTGGACTGCAGGGAAGTTCACATGGCAGCTGGGTGGAGCCCACACCAGCTCAGCAAAGCATCTGCAGGCAGTGAGTAGGCTGCCTCATCACTGGGCAAGGCAGCCCTGAGAAAAAGGCAGCAGCACAAGGGAAACTCATAAATAAAGCCCTAACTCCCTGGGACAGAGCACCTGGGGAAAAAAAGGGGTTATGAGTTCTGCTGCAGCAGACTTAAAAGTACCTGCCCAGCAACTCTGAATGAGCAACGGAACTCACAGCTCAGCACTTGAGCTACTATAAAGGACACTCTGTCACCTCAAGCAGTTCCCTGACCCCTGTATATCCAACGAGTCACCTCATAAAGGAGAGCTCAAACTGACATCTGGCGGGTAATCTTCTGGGACAAAGACAGCAACCCTTACTGTTCTACAGCCACTGCAGGTGATCCCCAGGCAAGGAGGGCCGGGAGTGGACCTCAGCAGTCCTACAGCAGAGGGGCCAGACTGTTAGAAGCAAAACTAAGAAACAGAAAGAAATAACTTCATCATCAACAAACTGGA
>PVKV010009077.1:0-45362 GCA_004027835.1 Alouatta palliata
TATATATATATATATATATATATATGTAAAGATAATGTCAGTAAAAATCTTTAGAGTCAAAATAAAGAGTTCAGATGTTACTGTTGACATTGTTCACATTAATTACTGCCATTGTTAACTGAGAACATTGAGTTATTTTAATTGAACAAATCTAGACTTGTATTATATATTTCTGTTATAATATGAAAAATAAGAGATTTATATTTTTTCTAATTTTCTTCTATCACTTTTCTATTAAATGTTAATTCCTCCCAAATTTTCAGTTTCTAAGAAGAAATCCTATCACATGTATTTCCTTTTTTTTTTTTTTTTGGTGTCTTCTTCAATTTTGTTTTTAATCCGTGTTTTATAGTTTTCATTATAGAGCTCTTTCCTTTCTTTAGTTAATTCTTAGGCATTTAATTTTATGTATGTCTATTATATATGGGATTAGTTTTTTAAAACATATTTTTTTAAATTCCTCACATGTGGCACATAGAAATGCTACCAATTTTCATATGTTGACTTTGTATTCTGCAACTGAATTTATCAATTCTAATAATTTTCTTATGGAGTCCCTAAAATTTTCCAAATGTAGGATCATGTTATCTTGAATTAAGGCTAATTTAACTTCTTCCATTCCAGTTTGGATGCCCTATATTTATTTCTCTAGTCTAATTGCTTTAGCTAGGACTTCTAGTACCATGTTAAATAGCTTTGCTGAAAGTAGGCATCCCTGTCATGTTCCAGATCTCAGAAGAAAGGCTTTCAGTTTTTGCCTGTTCAATATTATACTAGCTGAGGACCTGCTATATGTTGCTTTTATTATACTAAGGTATGTTCCCTCTATCCTTAGTTTTTTAGGATTTTTATCATGCAGACATGACAAATTTTATTAAATGCTTTTTCACCATCAGTTGAACTGATCCTATGGTTTTATCCTTCATTCTGCTATTATGATGTATCACCCTGACTTATTTGCATGAGTTGAACCATGCTTGCATCCCAGAGATAAATCCCCCTTTGTCATAATGAATGATCTTTCTAATGTTTTGTTGAATTCAGTTTGCTAGTATTTTGTTGAGGATTTTTGTGTCAATATTCATCACAGATATTGGCCTGCGGTTTTCTTTTTTTTTAATGTGTTTTTGTCTGGTTTTCTTATCAGGGTAATACTGGCTTTGGAAAATGAGTTTGGGAATATTTCCACTCCTCTATTTTTGGAATAGTTTGAGTAAGATGTGCATTCATTTCTTAAATATTTGGTAAAATTCGGCAGGAAAACCAGCAGTTCCTGGTCTTTTCTTTGCTGGGAGACATTTTATAATGGCTTTGATCTTATTACTTGTTCAGGTTTTGGATTTCTTCCTGGTTAATCTTGGTAGTTTGTATGTGTCTAGGAATTTGTTCATTTCTTCTAGATTTTCCAATTTATTGGCATGTAGTTGATAATAGTAGTCACTAATGATCATTTAAATATCTGAAGTATCAGTTATAATGTCACCTTTTTCCCTTCTGATTTTATTTATTTGAATCTTCTCTTTTTAACTTAAAAAAAAAAAAACCCAACCTTTTGTTTCATTGATCTTTTGTATTATTTTCTTTATTTCAATTTCATTTATTTCTCCTCTGATCTTTTTTTTTTTTCTCCTACTAATTTTAGGTTTGGTTTGCTCTTGCTTTTCTAGTTCATGGAGATGCATTATTCCAAGATTCTTTATGAGGTGTTTTTCCTCTTTTTTATGTAAGCACTTATAACTATAAATTCTCCTTTTAGTAGCGTTTTTGCCATATCCCATAGTTTCTGGTATATTGTGCTTCCATTTTCATTTGTTTCAAGACATTTTTCAATTTTCTTAATTTCTTCATAAACCCACTGATCATTCAGGGGCATATTGTTTAAGTCATTTGCATTTGTATAGTTTCCATAATTCCTCCTGTTATTAATTTCTAGTTTTATTCATTTGTGGTCATAGAAGATACTTGATATTATTTCAATTTTTTTGAATGTTTTAAGACTCATTTTGTGACTTAATATATGGTCTACCATTGAGAATGATCCATGTGCTGAGGAAAGGAATGTGGATTCTTTAGCCATTGGGTGAAATGCTCTGTAAATGTCTATCAGATCCATTTGATCAATAGTGGAACTTAAGTCTGGTGTTTTTTTGTTGATTTTCTGTCTGGAAGATCTGTCCTATGCTGAAAGTAGGATCTTGAAGTCTCCATTTATTACTGTAATAGAGCATCCCTCTCTTTAGCTCCAATAATAATTTCTTTGTACATCTGAATGCTGCAGTGTTGGGTATACGTATATTTAAAACTGTCATATTGTCTTACTGAATTGACCCCTTTATCATTGTATAAGAATCTTCTTTTTAATTTCTTATAGTTTTTGTCTTGAAATCTGTTATGTTGGATTTAAGTATAGCTACTCCTGCTTTTTTTTGGTTTCCACTCACATATAATTTTTTTTCCATCTCTGTATTTTCAGTCCACTTGTGTCTCTATAGGTGAAGTGTGTTTGTTGTAGGCAACAAACCAATGTGTCTTGTTTTTTAATCCATTTAACTACCATATTAGAAATAATTCATTTAACTACTTATTATTAGATTAGAAAGTTTAGTCCACTTACTTTCAATGTTATTATTGTTAGTGAAGAGCTTAATCCTGTCATCTCATTATTTGTTTTTCGGTTCTTTTTCCATATCCTCTTTTTTTTTCTTTCATTTCTGTTTTTATTTATTGAAAGTTATTTTCTCTAATGATATGGTTTAGTTTCCTGCTTTTAATTTTTTGTGCATTCGTTGTACGTTTTTTGGTTTGAAGTTATTTTATGTTTCTATTTTATCAAATAGACTCTGTTATCTTTTTATATTAAATGGTTGCCTCAAATTTCAGGTGCTCCTGGACAATTAATATTTAAGAGTGGAGCGCTATAATTCTGCCTAGAATCTCTGTTCACTGCACATCAGACTCACTGCCATATCACCGATGTTTCAGAATCAATCAGTACCACTAGATAATTATTTGGTGGTAGTTACTTTTCAGAGAGTAATAACTTCATCATTGTTTCTATCATAATCTGTTTTACTATTATCTATATAAGTATTTAAAAGTGGAATGAATGCTAGGGATCACATCATTTAGATCAAACCATCTCAGCATTTATCTTCCTTTAAGTGGAATTGTCTTCTTTTATCTTATTTTTTATGGAATTAAGAAAGTTCAGGCATTGTGGACCTTTTCCAATACTAGAGAATGTAGTCTATTGTTTTCAATGGACAAAAAATAAAATCCATGAAATAACTTGCATTTTCTGTATTTTCTTCATTATTGGACAAAAGTAAAACTTTTGTGGGCTTTCTCTGCCTTACAAACCTTTACATGATAATAAATAATTTAGTTCCATATAAACTGGCACATGGAATAAATCATACAATGCAAAGGGAGGCTAACAGAGTATAAATAATGTGAATGATTAATCTGTAAACAAAGAGAAATGAGAGATTGTATTATAACCAAAATAAGTCGTTTTTTCTCTCATTTTAGTTCTTTATTTTGAACGGTAGAATTAAGCTGCCTCACTCTTTTCTTTAATCTGCATTCACACATATTAAACTGAAGGACTCTGAGACTGCAGAAACAGATTTCTTCAAAAAGACTCCTCCAATTTACATTATATACTCAGAGTTCAGTTGGGGATCAATGCTTTTATTACTGAAAAGGCTCTATCACTTTCTGGAAATAATAGTTCCTGGAATTGTGAAACATTTCCCATCTGATATTGGTGGTAAACTAGAATTTATGACCTATCCTTGGCACTGAGAGCCCCATTTTTCCTCTCCAGCCTGACCATTGTCTTCACCAGAAAGAATAAGTTTTCGCTATTTAGCCAAGTACATTTGAGAAGGTTGCCAGGGTTTAGGAGGCACTTATGTAGCCCTTCTTTAGTTTCACACACAAGAAATGAGAGAGTAACATTTACTATGAATAAATCAATAAGAATGATGCACTAGAAATGTAGTTTGAAAAGGGCAACAGCCTTCTAAAAGCTTTGGAAGCTAACTTTTAACTTTAGAGAGAGGGTTGAAAGTTGAAATTCACATAGTGGTATTATAGCCATTATCTTTTTCGTGTTATAAAAGAACTATAACTCACTGGGACTTACGGCAACAGGAAGAGCCTTTTCAAGAGATGAAGAAACATAACAATTGCTCTGTAGCACTTCAAGATATTTTGTTTCTTCTGTACAAACAAAAACTATTTATTTTATGAACTCTAAGTATATTGGTCTGGTTTTAGAAGAAGCCTTAACCTATGACAATGATTGTAATAGAAGTAGGATAGCAGAATCATTCATTATATTTAAAATGCAATTCTGTACAACATAGACTTCCCTGTATAAAATACGAAAATAGGTAGTTCATATTGCTACCCAATAACACATTATTTTCTGATAAAATAATAATCACAAGATGCATTCTGGTGTGACTACTTATAAAGCAATAATCTGTGGCAGTGATGTGTTATTTAGTTTGCAGCCCTCGTGTGGGAATATTGGAATTCTACCTTCAAACAAATTTCTTGGGATGAAATATTCACAACTTTGGTAGATATAAATAAAAACTAAGTGAACAGTAGTGGAGTTCAGACTACTTCATCTTTTTATACAGATAAAAGGTTTATTTGAGGTTTTACTGTGTGATTATCAGATTGATTTTAACCGTAAGATGATTCCAACAGTTTGCAATATTCTGTTTATTTTCTGATTTATTTCATGTAGAGAGGAAGTGCAAGTAGAGAGTTGAACTGAAAAGTTAAGATGTTTGTGGGTTTTCTTCATCTTTTAAAATTATGTTTAAAATTTTTGACATGTTATTCATAATATATAAAATATTTAAATCAATGTTTTAGATTTTGAAGAGATGAGACAAGCGGGGATGTTATGGAAACTGCTGCAGATTAAAGCTGTGACTTCTGTCTTCTAAGAATCTTACAATGCAATGGAAAGTGAGAGAAGTGCACACATCACGTGAGAATAATTAATATAGAGAACTACAAGGCAAGGGTCAAGAATGGAGAAAGCCAGGTTTTATGTTCCATTTTGAATGCATGTATAAGGCTCAGATATTTGTCCTACACCTTAAAAACACCTACAACTAATTGGAAATGATAAGATCAAATAATTAGACACCAAGCGTTGTGTTATGCCAACAGCAATTTGTTTGAAGGAAAGAAAAAGGAGTGATTCAGGGGAAATTCATATTTTGCTTCAATCAGGAAAACATTTATGACATTTCCAGTTAAAAATCTCCATTCTATCACCAACGTTTATTTCCCCTCCTATATAATTTATTGTTCCTTATTTCCTTCACTTAAAGAGCTGCAAACTTATTTTCTGTATTCTCCTTAACAACCCAGTTTTTATTCCTGGCAACATGGTGACATATGTAGCTGAGCAAACAGGAACTTGGAGATTTACATTTTCTAAAGTATGTTATCTGGGGACCTTATGCCCACCAAGAACTGATCCCAAGGATCACATAAATGTATTCATTCCAGCAAAATAAATGTCTCCCTAGGGTACACATTTGCTGCTAAAACTTGAATAACTTCTCCATATATTATTACACAGACATTAAAAGTCCCTAACATTCTAGTTCATACGTGTATACATCAGGAGTGGGGGATGCTAGTTAGAAACTTCCTAGCATGTTTTTTTTTTTTTTTCTAGGATGTAAAACTTATTCATATAGTGGTTGTTGGTAACCCAAGGTATCTTGGAAATGAAATTACTATGCTACAGGAAAAAATTATCTTTCTCTCTTTCTGAAAGCAAAATTATTCTAGTTGGTGTATATAATGTAGATGGTTAGTGAAACTCCAGATTCAAAATAGTGAGCCTATTAAACACCTTTTAGAGAAGGGATGATAGATGGAAGAAAGCACTGACAAAGGTATTGGAAGTGTGGAATTTGAGTAGCTGGTACATACTAAAAATCTGTAGAACTCTGTGACTTGGCTAAATGTCTTAGTCTGTTTAGTGTTGCTGCCAAAAATACTTGAGACTGGGTAATGTATAAGGAAAAGGAGTTTATCTGACTGAAAATTCAGGTGTATGGAATGTCCAAGACTGGGCAGCTGCATCTAGTGAGGGCCTCAAGCTGCTTCGACTCATGGCAGAAAGCAGAAGGGAAGCAGTTGTCTGTAAAGAGATCATATGGTAAAAAAGAAAACAAGAGAGAAAAGCTGAGGAAGCCAGACTTTTTTTTTTTTTAACAACCTGTTATCTCAAGAAATATTACATCATTCTTGTGAGAGCAAGAACTTGCTCCCCTCTGTGGGAATAAGGGCGTTAATCTGCACATGAGAAATCTGGCTGTATGACTCCAACACCTACCATGGGGCTTTGCCTCCCAACACCCCCACACAGAGGATCAAATTTCAACATTCGTTTTGCCAAATAAAATTCATATCCAAACCATATAATTCTGCCCCTGGCTCCCCAAAACTCATGTCCTTCTCACATGCAAAATGCAATTGATCATACCTTCTCAATAGTACTAGAAGCCTTAACTTTTTCTAGCACCACCATAAAAGCCCAAAGTCCAGCTCTGACCTTATAAAATTAAAAACAAGTTATTCACTTTCAAGATACAATGGTGCAACAGGCATAGGGTAGACATTCCTATTCTAGAGGAGAGAAACTTAAAGAAGATAGAAATAATAGGCCCCTAATGCAAGCAAGTCTGAAAACCAGCAGTGCAAACATTAAATATCAAAGTTCCAGAATAGTATTTTTTGACTTCATGTCCTGGTTCTACTGGTGCAAGGGGTAGTCTCCCAGGACCTCTGGCAGCCTCATACCTTGACTTTACTCAGAGCGACCTATGCAGCTGTTTTCATGGATTCCACCTGCATTCCTACAGCTTTTCCAGGCTGAGGTTGCATGCTACCAGTGACTATAATTCTAGGGTTCCAGCAGCATCCCCACTCTGGGCATTACCCTGGTTGCCACTCTCTGCAGCGTCTCCTACCCTAAATTTCCACTCCGTATTGCCCTAGTAGAGATATTTTGGACCGGCTCGGTCCCTGTGACAAGTCTGTATACCTGGGCCTGCAGGTTTCTCTGTACATCTTTTGAAAGCTCAATGGAGGAAACCATCTCTCCATAGTTCCTGCATTCTGTGTGCCTGCAGAATTAAGACTATCTAGACTCTAAAGCTTCCTACTTGTGCCCTTGCAAGTGGTGATGTGAACCGCACCTGGGGCAACATGAGCCATGGCTGCTCTCTGGAGTGACCAGGTTGCAGAGAACAGTATCCTAAGACAACTCAAGGCAGTGGTGTCCTGGGCCAGTCCCCTGAAAACATTATGTTCTAGTCTCCTGGACTTGTGAGGAGAAGGGTGGTCTAGGAGATTTTTGAAATATCATTAGGGCCTTTTCCCTATAGTTTTGACTATTAGCACGCAGCTCCCTTTTATCTGTGCTAATCCCTTTAGAAAGAGTCCTAGTGGCTGCACCCTTGACTCCTCTCCTGAAAACCCTCTTTCATTCTCTACCAAATGGCCAAGTGGTGAATTTTGCAAATGTTTACACTCTTCTTCCCTTTTAATTACAAATGCTGCCTTCAGTTTATCACTTTGTGGTTGTAACTCAATGTAAGCTGTTAAAAATAACCGCACAACTTCTTGATTGCTTTGCTGCTTAGAAATTTCTTCTGTTAGGTGTACTAGTGCATAACTCTCAAATTCTGCCTCCCATAAACTCTTAGGGCATGAACTCAATGCAGCCAAGTTCTTTCCTGCAGGTCCCTGATGGGAGGGTGCATTGTGTTTATGCCCAAGACTCACTGCAAAAAGGATGACCTTTTCTACAGCACCCAGTATGATGTTGTTCCTCACTTCTACCCAAGATTTCATCAAAATGGCCTTTTTCTCCATATTTCTATCAGCATTTTGGCCATAACCACATAACCAATGTCTAAGAAGTTCCAAACTTTCCCTTGTGATTTTGTCTTTTGCTGAGCCCTCAGCAGAATTACCCTTAATGTTCTGTTTATGGCAATACAGTTTCTTTAGACTGCTTCTTCCAATTCTTCCAGCCACTACTCAATAACCAGTTTCAAAGCTGCTTTCACATTTTCAGGTATATGTATAGCAACACCCCACTCTTCAGTACCAATTTTCTACCTTAGTTCATTTAGTGTTGCTATAACAGAATACCTGGAACTAGGGAATTTATAAAGAAAAGAGGTTTATTTGGCTCCCAATTCTGATGGCTTAGAAAGGTCAAGATTCGTCAGCTGCATCTGCTGAGGGCCTCAAGCTGTTTTAATACTTGGCAGAAAATCAATACTTGGCAGAAAACCAGTACTTGATGTGGGCATTTGCAAAGAGATTACAAAGTGAGAAAGAAAACAAAAGAGTAAAACCAAGGATGCCAGGCTTTTTTTTTTAGCAATCTTCTTTCCCAGGCATTATTAGGTTGGTGCAAAAGTAATTGTGGTTTTGCCATTTAAAAATAATAGCCAAAACTGCAATTACTTTTGCACCTACCAAGCAATTCATTTCTGCAAGAGCAAGAACTCACTCCCTCCTGTGAGAGGGCAATTATCTATTTCTTGAGAGATCCACCTGCATAAGCCAAACATTTCTCACTAGACTCCCACCTCCAAACACTGCCACATTAGGAATCAAATTTGGACATGAGTTTTGGGAGGACAAATCATACCACTAGATATCACTCAAGGTCAATGAGAATGATGTTTCTGGTTTGGTTATTTGGAACATTCATTGAATGAGCTTCTTTTCACTATCATAAAGATTGCTGAGGGCAGGGCATGGTGGTTCACATCTGTAATCCCAGCACTTTTGGGGGCCAAGATGGGCGGATCACGAGGTCAGGAGTTCCAGACCAGCCTGACCAACATGGTGAAATCCAGTCTTTACTAAAAATTCAAAAATTAGCTGGGTGTCATGGCGCGCACCTGTAATCACAGCTACTCGGAAGGCTGAGACAGGAGGATCACTTGAACCCGGGAGGCAGACTTTGCGGTGAGCTGAAATCGCACCACTGCACTCCAGCCTGGGTGACCGGGTGACAGGGTGATGTTCTGTCCAAAAAAATAAAAAGATTGCTGAAAAGAGGATCGTTCACAGAGGACAAATAAATTTGTTATTAGAAAAGTTGTGATTGAGGTAATAAGACAATCCAAAAGCAGGGGTTCAATATGGTGGTTCTCAGACTAGAGGACCAGATATTAGGCTATTTATGTATATTTGGATTTGTCTGTTTTGGGTAATAAGTGAAAGGAGGCAAATGAGTATGGTGGCATGGAATAGATATGCAGATTGACCGAGAAGAGGGTTCTTTATAGAGAACTGGGAACAACATTTAAATGGTAGCAGTAAGAAGAAAATAGAATAAAATAAAAAGTCTTGGAATTAATTATGAGAATAATAGGGAAACCAATACAGTATTTTTCAAGAAATTCATTGGGAAGGTTTTTGGAAAGTAGGAAATATTCAGTGGAGAGAGATGTTGCCAAAAAATTAAGGAAAATCAACACTGAAGTTTGCCTTGGCTTCGAAGTTAGGAAAATTTCAGAATTAGTGACACAGTTCCAGTGGAGACTTTGATAAAATGAAGCCAGATTGCAAAGATGAAGCCAGATTGAGTAGTGAAAAACAATAAGGAAAAGGCAACAGACAAATGTATAGAAGAAGAAAGAAAGGGTGAGTTAACACAAAAAGTAGATGAGGATAGAGGCTGAAGGAAACTTTTGGGTGTGAATAGATCCTTGACATTCAGAAAGGGATAACTGAAATACTAGTTTATCAGTTTGCATTAAAAATGATAACATACAAGAGTTGAAAATAAGAGACTATTTATCATTATTTACTTAGTTGATATTAAATATGTATTTCTTAATTCTGTCTTTAAAATCACAGAGTCTGTTAAAGTCAGAGACAATTATTTCAGTACTAATTTAAAATTCTTAACAATGTTATAAAGAGATATTCCTATTTAAACATAGTAGTTAAATTTTGAAAACTGCATAATCACATATTTATTGATGTTCTCTAACAATGTTTTCTAGTATAAGGTGTGTGGGGGTATGTGTGTTTGTGTGTGTCCTGGATATAGTTATAAACTCTGCCTTTCGAACATTGGAAATTATACACCATCACCCCTGCTTCAGTGTGCGGAGTACTAATTTTGTACTTAGCCACATAATACAAGCATAAAAAGTGCCACTTTTACTGTCTAAAACCAGGAAACATCATCCAAATCAGGCAAACCTGCAGGCATTCCTTTTCTTCGCATTTCTCTTGGTAAATATCTAATTCCTATAATTTTCTGGAATATCATCCTAATAATTCTAAAGACATATAAAATAATTTAAACATATTATTGGCTGGGCGTGGTGGCTCACGCCTATAACCCCAGCACTTTGGGAGGCCAAAGTGGGCAGATCACACGGTCAAGAGATCGAGATCATCCTGGCCAACGTGGTGACACCCTGTCTCTACTAAAAATACAAAAATTAGCTGGGCATGGTGGTGTGTGCCTGTAGTCCCAGCTACTTGGGAGGCTGAGGCAGGAGAATTGCTTGAACCCAGGAGGCGGAGGTTGCAGTGGGCCGAGATTGCACCACTGCACTCCAGCCTGGCACCTGGAGACAGAGTGAGACTCTTGTCTCAAAAAAAAAAAAAAAAATCATTAAACTTATTATTCAGCATTTATTTCTGGAAAACAAAATGTTGATACACATATCCTTGAATTTACATGGAAAATTTTGACCTACATGGAATTTTTATTACATTTTATTAACTAAAAACAATAAAAACAAACTTAATATATTTTATTCTATTTATCTAATTTTACTCCACCTCATTAGGCTGTGTCCTTTCATTGTTTCCCCAGTATTTAGAGCATCTTCCAAATTATCTCAAGAATTATCTAGATACTCACTTCAAGCCTATTGATTTAGGATAGGATTTGAAACTTTGGAGAGAAGAAATGTTACTTACTCTCTCAAAAATAAATAAATAGAATAACTGCCATGTTTTCATGCTCCACAGAACAGTAAGAATTCACAGCAGTGTGCCCTTTCTGAAAGAACTGCTCTCATAGCCTGAAAATAAAAAATTATTGGCAACTCTGTTGATTTCTTTCTCTCAGTAGCATGGCACTATTTGTTCCTTACTTTCCTGATGTCATTGTTGTAGAAATGTTCATTTCCCTTGCTCTACATGGGCTACCAAGCCACTGAAGAGTCCAATGCAAGGAAATATTTATTTAAAATTATAACACGGCTAGGGCTTTTACCAGTGTCGGAGTTTTGTAAAAACCAAAGCCAGTCTTTCTAACCATGACACTTGGTCTCAAGGTCCTCTTTCTGATGTCTTTCAGAACACCAGGAAAGAAACTTGTACTCACTGTCCAAAGGCTAACAGAGTCATTGTCATGCTGGATCAGACACACGGGACGCACAGGTGTAAACCCAAAGTAAGGCAGACCTGGATTCAAATTTGCTTAGTATGTGACTGAGCAATTTTTAAAAATCTTCTATCTACACCAACACATTATCTTTTTTTTTTCTGTTTTGTTCCCTACCCCCTTCACTGATATCTCTACCTCCACATTTGCCTTTCTATAGCATATTCTCTAGGGAGTAACCAGGAATATCCTTTAAAAACTTATAGATAAGCTCTTATTTCCTGTGTTCAAAGATGTATATGAGACTACAATTTCCCCACTCCTTCTGTTTCCAACCTTGCCCACTTTTTCTATCCTCCTTGTTCATGCCATTCCAGACACACCAACTTCCAAGATGGTCTTCGAATATCAGGCAAGCTCAACCTCATGGCTTTTCTGCTGGTTATTCTTCTACCTGGGATAATTTTTGTCTCTCCTCATTAAACTTTTGATCAATAGTTACCTTCTTTATGAACCCAAACCTGATTAACCACAACAGATAACAGTGCAATCCCCTTTTCTTCACTCTTGTGTATCCATTACCTGCTTTATGTTTCATAGCCCTAATCAGCTTCTAACATCTACGTAAATTAGTAGCTTTAATTTTGCTTGTTGAATATTTCTTCATATCAGAATGTGAACACCACAAAAGTAGGATGCTTTGTGTGTTTTGTTCTCTTTTGCACCTTCGTACCTACTTTGGGGCTTGGCACATAGTGAGCACTCAATCAATATTTAATCGAGGAATGACTAATTACAAAATTTCAAACAGTAGTCTCCTTCTCAGAAAGACATTTTAAAAATTCAGGAAGATAGGCTATATTTAGCACTATACTAGACACACAGAGATCCGTGATGTCCACCATTATTGTGCTGCTATGGATGTTAATGTTGTCAGCAGAGGATTCATAAGTAGTGTTGTTTAAGGAAATGAACTGAGCAAGCTGTTAAGCAATTATGCACACACATCTATGCATATACATACACACACGTTATGCATGCACTCACGAGATCTTGGAAAGGCCTGCCAAAGCTTGAATTCAAAGTGAAGTGACTCATTCTGGTCTTTGGCCAAACCCTGGCAAACAATGGCTTACCTAGTGCTTAACAACCTGCAAAGTGAACTTTGAAAAAGACATCAGGCAGAACCTCAAATTAGGATGCAGTGCTGTGAGCAGAACCAAACTCCAAAATAATGACTGAATATGGAAATCAGAGTCTGTTCAGGAGTCCCAAATGAACGTCTGTCTTTCAGACACGCACACACACATGCATGTGCACACACACAACTGTCTATCAGTAAGACATTTGTTATGTATCTAGAAGGTAATACATTAATGCATTTTAGAAAACCTAGCACTACCAGTGATTTTTTTTTTCTAGGATGTAATTGTAACATTTCTTTTCATTTATTTGTCAGTCCATTGTAAAATTCCTGGATATTTTCCCATTTGTGGTTATAGTCACTGATATATCTCCCCACTCACAAAATTTACGTGTATAGTAAAAGAAAGTAGGATTAAGTTACAGTAGCAATGACCATATCTTCACAGCTACTATTTGGATTACTTAAGCATCCAATTATTTAATCCAAAAAGATTAATTTTACTTTCATTTTATTGCAAAAGATCTATTAATGACATGGAAGCAAGTTTTCATTTGGTTAATCACTTGAATGAGGGTAATTCATATCTATTGTCAGAAGCAGATAGCTGAAGCTAAGTCATGAAAATAAATGTTCTCTCTCTCGCTGTGAGTGTGAATCAGCTTGGAAGGACTACGCTAGGTACTGGGACATATAAACATGGACTGAAATATAGACACTCTATGGAACATAAGACAGTAGCTAATTCTCATATGCACAATAACATTTGTATGTTCAAAATTTTAATATTTTTTCAGTGTTCTGTAGTTCTTGCAGTTTCCCCTCATAGTAAATATAAATATTTTCCATTTTGCATTCAATTCAATATACAAGTTGAATATTTTACATTCACAATTATTTTCTTAACAATTTTGGTAATGCATGAAGTCTTTTAAGTTTGCTTTAACTAAGAAAAAAAAATGCAGGCATTGTTTATAGTTTGTCCAAATATTTTACACAAATTTCCTTTAAGTGTTAACTCTCCTTTTCTCTGCCTGAGCTCTGAATGGTTGATCGGACAAAGAGTGTTAAACTGGTGTGCACTACGGAAATTTTGCATCTCAGTGACTCCAGACTAGCTTTTGTAATGAGACCATTTAATAAATTGTTTCAGAAATGGTTTCAAACTAAACTAGTAAGTTAGCTTTAATATAGATTATATATACACATGAAATAAACACAAACATACTACATATGTGTTTTCATTTTTGCATACAGCTCTTTTGTAAATGTCATATAAAGGTAAACAAAAATGACTCTGGCCTTATAAAAATTTATTTGCTGAATTATTTGTATAAATTTTCAAATGTTCTATAAAGTGATGTAAAGCAGTACCTCTGTAGCAGTCACTGGTTTTTTAAGCAATTGTATACTCAGCTGGAACATAGCAAAGAAAAGCCTTGCTTTCATTTTCCCTATTCTCTCCAAAGTTAGACTGTTCAACCAGTTTCTTCAAGAGCAACCATAATCATTTTCTGCCCTCTTCAAAATCTTACAATGAATGGCTTCATGTTGCCTATCAAAGAAAGCATAATTTTCTTATCCTGTAATTCAAAATATCTGTAATTTTTAAAAATCTGTTCTAACTACCGGAAGATCATCAACCAGATTAGAGGACAACTTGACCCACTGGGACATCTAGACAGAACTAGAGCCAGAAATACCATTATGATTAAGCATTGGCCTCTCAAAGAAAATTTTCGTGTGTTCTAATCCCAAGGAATATAGTGAACTGGGACTTAATATATGTCAGTGACAATATAAAATGGCATCTGGTGTAGTAATGATGCCTAGGGCATATTAACCTGTGTCATTAGGCATAATGGAAGCACAAGCACACTATAGAGTAGGCCATAGCGTACAAGTGGAGGTAAAGGGAAATGTTCCATCCTGAGGTGAGAGACATCTGCCCATGACGTGGTAAAAGGCAGGATCCAAAACTAGGAAGGAGGAAGCAGAGACACTGTGTTATTCAGAAATGGAGAGTGGCAGTAGGGGTCAGTGGGACACCACATTTTATGGAGTGAGAATCCTCCCTGATTACAATTAATAACTTCATCTTAAAAAAACATGAAGATGCCCAGGATTCATTCCAGAATTCTGCAAATCAGTATTCTTGATCACTCTTTACATAAAATCCTCCACCACACTGCTGTAAATAATTTTGTCCCCGATTTGCTCAAATTGAATAGAATTAAGAATACTCATCAGTGGGTGGTGGAGAAAATCATAAAGCAAAATTCTGTTTTTGTGCTCCCTGAAACCAGGCTAAAACCAGGATTATAGGAAGGGGATCCTGGAAGTTGTCAAGTTGAATAAGACCTTTTGAAAATCCAGGACTGTCTTTCTTTTAGAAAAAAAAAGAAAGAAAAAAGAAATATCCAGGTAAGAAAATAAATTGTGCTTTATCACATGCAAATTCAGAGCCTACCTATGTTCTGTTGGATCTGGTGATGCACATTATATAATATAAGTGATCAGAAGAACAAAGTCACCAGTTTCATACCTTTTGATAAAAACGCAGTAAAGTACGTTTTGTTTTTTAAAGACACCCAGCCTTAGAATGAAATCAAGTCCTTGCTATAAGCATCATGTCAAAGGTGCTATGTGTGAAACTAAAGGATTAGCCAAAAGGAGTGTGTAGGTTTTTGTTTTGACATTTTTAATTTTTCAATACTGTCAACCTGAAGAGAAGAATGATAAGTACTTTTGTGCATGATTAAATAATGATTTATTTATTGACCACATGGGAGATAAAGAAACTGACAAATTAGGATAGGAAATAATTTCCTTCTTAGTAAGAGTTTTAATTTTTGGACTCAAAAATATAAATACCTATAGGAATTTACCAAGCATGTAATACAAATAGACTGGGTGTAAGAAAACCTCATCGACGAATCATAATCACACCTTCTCTATTTCAATAAACTATGTCATCACCGTATTACTTGATCCAGCTGTGTATAGAAAAGGGGATTATTTTTAAATTGGAAATCTTAACAATGGAAAATAGAAATGCTCCGTTACATTTATTTTAATTCTATGACATTTTAATTAGTGAAACACCTAATCTTTTTATTTTTTACATATGTTAAAGTCAGATCTTGTATTTTTGTGCTGTACAAAATTTACACTTGAATCTTTTAGAGGACAGTAATGCATATTTTAATAGTCTTAAAATTAAAAGAAAACTCCTCTTTGTATAATAGAGTTATTTGTACAGAGTTAATAGAAGTAAAACACTGCACAACAGTGTTTTTATTTTAGGCTGTTTTTAAAATCCTGAGACTCCAACATCATCACACATGGTTATAAAATCTTTCTCAATCTTATACAATGAATGCATATATAATCGTACATTTACTTGATCAGTAGTTATTGAGAAAAAAATCTGATCAATATTATTTTGTTATTTTATCAGCTCTTTGAAATTCAGATTTCAGTTCTACAAGTGTAATTCAGATTATTCATTCATTTACCAAATCAATGTTGAGCAGATATTATTTTTCTATTTTAGACACGATGATACTGAGAGTCTAGAAAATTTAATAATTTGTCTATGTCTACAGTCATTGACTGAACTTTGAACTCGTCAGTTCTTTCAGTGCTGAGATTTGTACTGTTTTCAAAAGCATTCAAGATATTTCCTAGAGTTCTACTTTTGGTTATGAGATTTTTTGGATTAGAATTTAAAAGTTGATTTAAGCCTGTGTATAGAAATTTTCCCCTTGGGATTTTGATCATTTCTTTAAGTAATAAGAATTATGCTGCTGCTGGATGTTAGAATTTAAATACTAAATCTGAGTAGAGAATCCAGAGGTAAAATTGTGCTAGCCTGTAAGACGCAGCCATGCACATAGCGTAATCTAGTAAACTTGTATCTCTGAGTAAGATAGTAGGCAAGCGTGTCTTCTGCCAGGGCTTTAAAAGAAAATAATGAAATAAAAATTTTCTCCTGTTCTTCTTCGAGTCTGATTCAATATTTCCTTATCTTATAAAGACTCAACCTTATAAACAACTAAATTAGTTGACTGATGTGGATATGGACAGAGTAGGGAAAAAGAAAACAGTCACAGGCTATGCTAACATTTGCGGCAGTTAATCCATAGATTTAATTGTGTGTGTGTGTGTGTGTGTGTGTGTGTGTGTGTGTGTGTGTGTACATTGGGTTAATTCATTGTCATAGAGAAAATATTAATCTACACTTAGGCTCTGCATACTCAATCTACTTTAGTAATGACCTTCAGAGTAGTTTGAAAAAGGTTTAAAAAAGGGTGAGAAATATGTACACTCTTTAATCACATCCTCTTTAATGACTGCATTCGTTTTTTTTTTTTTTTAATCTCATTGTCAGAGGTTTTTTTTAACAGAATTTTATGGTCCCCACAATGGAAGAGACAAACAGAGTTGCAGGCAAACAATTGCATTTATCAAGATGCAAAGGAGACTTAACTTTCAAGAAAACCTGAGAAATGTATTTTCTGACTGATGTCCACTTCAGGTTCAGAAGAAGAAGAGAGCTTTGTCTTCAAAGTGTATTCATGTCCTAGGTCTGCTATAACAAAGTACCACAAACTGGGTGGCTTAAAACAACAGACATCTGTTGTCTCACAGCTGTGAGACAGCCCAAAATCAGGGTATCCACAGGGCTATGCTTCCTCTGAAACACATAGGGAAGAATCCTTCCTTGTCTCTTCCTGGCTTCTGGTGATGGACGTCAATCATCAGCGTTTCATGGTTTTTAGATGCATCATTTCAATCTCTGCTCCCATCTTCTCATGGAGTTCTGCCTGTGTGTCTGTCTTCACATGGGTATCTTTACATGGCCTCCAGTCACGTTGGATTAGGAGCCCATCCTACTGCAACATGAACTAATCTTAACTTGCATCTGCAATGCTCCCATTTCCAAAGAAGGTCACATTTGGAAGAACTGGGGATTTGGACTTTAACGTATCTCTTTAAAGAGAAACATAATTCAGTCTGTTACATAAGAGGAATATAGGCGGTAGCCATACTAGTAGGAAGTCACAGTCTGTACTGCAGTCCTGAGACCCAAGGAGATCTGCAAGTATTGACCATGCTTCAGTTTGTTTTTTAATTGGAAATAGGTCTCAAGTTTTGAAGGAGTAAAGATAAAAGATCCAGTGATGATAAGCCAGACAAAATAATCAGTTCTTCTTTAAAGGCAATGTGCTGTTTAGCCCATAATCTAGTAATAAAATGATAAATGCATTGTATTTATTGAAGTTTCTATGTTGAAAACATTTCTCACACTTTATTCTGATAAGCTCCATGTTAAAAACAAATATATAGTTATTAATTTACAATTTATAAATTCTCGAGAGGTAATGGATTTTTCAATTAGGAATGGTTCTGCTTTTAATTTATTGAGATAATTAGGACAATCAGACACATAAAAAATAAATTGATTAATCATCAAAACTTTTCTTGTGAAGCTAATCATTTCATTAAGTTTCACATGCCCAGTTTGCAAGACGATTGTCTTTTACCTTTCTTCTGCTGAGAAATTTTTTTTAAAAGAAGATATTTTAAAGTTTCATCTGAAAAGCTTTTTTTGTGAAAATAGTTGTGCCTTGTCAACTATTAAGAAGAAAAGATGAGAAGTGATTCATTTAAAGCAATAACGCCAGTGACAATGAGCTGTGAAAGGTTTTATTTTTATAATAGAACTAATTCAAGAAGTAACTATGGAAAAGTTGAAACCCCATGAGCTTGTAAAGCACACTGCTGTAATTATCTCTGCTTTCTGCTTCTTTCACAAGAATGAAATCACTTCAAACAAAACTACTTTAAAAAGAGACAAAGAAGCCCCCATATCTAATATCCTCATGCCCAGGAAAAGTCAGTGATTTTAATGACTGCAAAACAAAGTCTAATAAAATGAACGGCATTGAGTAGTGTGAGCATAATTTCCATTTTTGCCTTCCTTTTAGGAAAATGTATTCATGCTTTGTTTTTTAAAACATCTAAAAATAAACCTTTACAATGGTAACTGGCACTGTTAGTAAATTGCAGATTTTTGTTTCCACACAAGAAAGTTCTAAAGAGAAAACTTGCTTTTTTATTAGTATAATATAATAAAATACAACACCTATTTCTAACATTTTACTTTCAATCATTCAAACGTTCTTGAGCATTATTGAAATAGTCTTTAAATGACATCATGTTTTGATCTAATTACCAATAATGCTTGCAAAATAACCATTTGTCAACTCAATTAAAGCAACAGAAATCACTCCAACAAATAAAACAAATAATATGAATTTAAAAAGGATAATTGATGATTAAATTATGTATTTTATTAGATATTGTTTAACTATATGGTACATGTGGTAAAATTCACTTTTTTGTACAATTTTTTTCCCTTTGCTTTTTTTTCATTGTACTTTAAGTTCTGGGGTACATGTGCAGATCTTGCAGGATTGTTGCATAGTTACACACATGCCATGGTGATTTGCTGTCTTTTTTTGTCCAATTTTATGCTTTGGATCATATGACCCCATATAATAAACATCACAAGCAAAATACAGAAAGGTTCCATCACCCAAAAACTTTCCGTGATGTTATCAATTTCTAGTCATTCCCTCTCACTCCCTACAGCTTTAAGACACCACTGATGGGTTTCCTCTATGTATACTTCTCTAAAATATCATGTGAATGAAATTGTGTAGAGTAAAACTTTTTGACTCAGGCTTCTTTCATTTGAAATTCATTCATGTTATTGCACGTGGCAGTGGTTATTCTTTTCAATTGTTGAGAAGTATAGTGCTGCTGCCTGATTGCCAGTTTTGCTTTGCACATTTTCAATTACCCAAGGTCAATTGCAGTCCAAAATTATTAAATGAAAAATTTCAGAAATAGACAATTCACAGGTTTTAGAGTACGCATATACCTTTCTAAGCAGCATAGTGAAATCTTGTTTCATTTCACTGTCTCACCTGGGATGTGACTCCTCACTTTGTCCAGCAGATTCACACTGTGGACCCTTTTGGTTCATCAATCACTTAATAGCTGTCTAGGTTTTCAGACTGACTGTTGCAGTATTTAAGAACTTGTGCAACAAAGAACCCTTATTTTACCTCATAACGGCTCCAAAACACAAGAGTAGTGATGCTGGCCGTTCAGATATGCCAAAGAGAAGACATAAAGTGTCTTCTTTAAGTGAAAAGGTGAAATTCCTCAACTTAAGGAAAGAAAAAAAATTCTGCTGAAGTTCCTCCGATCTATAGTCAGAACAAATCTACCCATAAAATTGTGGAGACAAGAAAGAAACCCATGCTAGTATTGCTGTGTCATCAAACTGCAAAAGTTATCACTATAGCGTGTGATAAGTGCTTAGCTATAATGGAAAAGGCATTAAAATTGTGGGTGGAAGGCATGAACTGAAATGTGTGCTGATTGACAGCAACGTGTTGCACCACAAACCATTAAGCCTACACAAAGGCTTCAGCAAGGGATCCCCTGAAAATGTCACACTGAGCCATTTACTACAAGAGATGGTTACACAGATTTCAGGAATAGGATTTGACTGAAAGATATTAAAATGACGGGAGAGGCTGTGTCTGCTCAGGAAGCTACTGGCTCACAAGTCCAGTAAAATATTTTGAAAGAGTGAAAGAGAGGGAAACCACATTTATATAACTTTTATTACAGCATATTGATACAATTGTTCTATTTTCCTAATGGTTATTATTATTAATCTCTTACTGTGTCTAATTTATAAGTTAGACTTTATTATAGGGATGTATGTATAGGGGAAAAAACATAGTATAGATAGGGTTTGGTACTATCTGATGTTTCAAGCATCTACTGGAGGTCTTGGAACATATTCCCCCAAGAACAAAGGAGGACAACTGTATCCAATTGCAGGATTATAAAACAGTTTGTTTCTCCATTTATCAGACGAAGAACTTTTGAATTCTTCCAGTTTTTGGTGACTAGGAATAAAGCTGTTATAAACATTCATATATGGGTTTTTGTATGAGAGTAGCTTTCAAGTCGTTTGGGTAAATACCTATAAATGACATAGCTGGCTAGTGCAATCACATGTTCAGCTTTAAAAGAAACTGCCAATCTGTTTCCCAAACTGGCTATGTCACCAGTAATACATAGGAGTCCCAGTTGGTTTGCGGTCTGTGCCAGCATTTATAACTGCTATTTTATTTTACTTTTGCCACTCTAGTAGGTGTGCAGGAAATGATCTTTACAAAATAAAAAGTAGCAAGAGCAAACTGATCGTTTAAGTGAAGCCATTTATTTGAGTATAAAAATAATACCTGGAAGTGAATGTCTCCTGCGTTCTCACAAGTAAAGCTAGTTCTCTTCAGAATGAATTCATAGATATTCTCATCAAATCAAGCAAATTCAAGTCAATTCTCATCTAGTTTCATAAACTGACAAGTTTTGTTGTTAGAGTATACCAGTATACGTCTTTAGTAGATATCTCCGTAGCAATCTGCACTTAGCTATTATCATTTCATCCACTGGATATTTGCGTAAAACACAAAATTATTAATTGTTTTAGGTGGAAAAATGTTTTGAGTATCCATTTTTTTCTGAACTAAATTTCAATAAGCAATTTAAATGAAATTAAATTGAAAAGAAGCAAATGCATTTCTTAAGCACTGTAATATTTGGAGCAAGAAGTGTACGGTTTAATTATAATATGTTGTAGGATTTAGGTTATAAACAAAATTATGACAAGTTTTAAATGTTAACATAGATTCACAAAAAAACTCTATAATTTAAGAAAAGTAAGAGTACTCCAATCAGTAGCTTTTCTTTTAATATCAGTAATAAGCAGAAGGCAACATCTCTGAAAACCATTTTCTAATTCCAAGTTTTTGTAAAGCTTTATCTTCTTAATCTTATCAGTGAGTGACTAAGTTCTAGATGATAATTTGACTTATTTAGCAGATTTTTTTAAATGTATTATATTACTCATACAGGTAGATTTAGTCATTAAAAGTTGACAAACTACTTTCTGAAAGTTATTCAAGGAATTCAGGAAGCTGACACTTTGCAAAAGGCACTAAAATAATGGTATGATTCTGTAGAGCTAATGTTCAGATTTTGATTGTACATGCACACAAAAAAGAAAAATGTAAACATAAATAGAGTACCATATTGGGGAAACAAACTTAAGAAAGCGCTTCAATTTGTTGCATCCATTATTCTACTTGAGCTTTATTGCTATATGTCAATTTTTACCAAAAATGGTAGAAATTTTTGAGATTAATAGTAATGCCTGATGAACTTTGGGGAGTGGTTTACTTAATGTTTTTTTTGTTGTTGTTGTTAATTTCCACAGCACTGACAAAATATGTTTATTAAATATAAAAATGTATTTAAAATTTGAAAAATACAAATTGCTGTTATATTTTTATATTAAAATATATTTACAATTAAAATCATTTATAATTTTAACTTATTATATTGATAGTCTGTCTATGCAAAGAGAATGCACAGAATTGGATGACATCACTGTCCTTTTTTCTTCCTTCTTCTACTGCAACTAATCAAACTATGTTAGCATTACACTGAAATTACAAGAAAACTGTTTTCCTCAAAGTCACTGAATAGGTTGATCATGCAAAACTATTTAATGGAAACTGGATAAATTTTCATATTGTTATCCTCTTAGTATCTTCTAATGAAGGAGATTGGAACTGTCATTTCTGTGCTCCAAAGAGGCTCTGGTTTACCAGAGACATTGTGACATATTTTTTGTGTGTTTTAAGAGTGAATTTAATGTGCAAGAATATAACAAGGGCACAAAGACAATAGATGCTGATACCTGTCAAACTCGACCAAACTAATTAGGGTAAACTGACATGCAGGCAACTAATTGTGTCAGATGAAATACCACACTTTAATTATGTGTTTAAGAGCTCTGCTACTAGCTTCAACCTAATCATTTTTTATTGTAAAAGTTCTAGCTACTTCCATACATGGAATTTTTGGGGGTTTTGGTTTTTGTTATTTTTTAGAAGAGTTATAAAATTCAAAAATCATATTTTTATATATTAGACTTCAGGTTTCCACCACTGCTTGTAAACTAGATAGGCTAACAAGACAAAAGAGACCTCCCACTGATGGTGTCTCGGTTGCATTCGTCCTGGCTGTCATTGAGGTTTTTGGTGGAAGATATTTATGAAGAAAATGCATTTATTCTTTCTGTTACCTTTCCCTGTTACTTATAAATATATGTCAGAATAAATACTTAAAGTCGTACTGCTTATTTGCCATGCTTGGATTTCTTGAAACACCACATGGGGACTCCTAGCTAGTTGGGTGAACACTAACCATGAGATACTGACTGGCTGAGAAGATGGAGTGAGACAGCCCATGTCACTCAGATGCTACCAACAATGAGTTGATAAAATAGCCTTTGAAGACAAAATAGCCTGATGTGTCTGCAGCAGTCTGTCCTCACATGACCTACTATGGAAACTTTGAAATCCTTTTTTACATTGAAGACATCCCTGGAAGAAAGACGAAGGCTGGCAGGTGACTTGTTGAGACAACTTCTCCCTTCCATGAAGATGCACAACACTGTGTCAGGACGCTGTCTTCTCCAAATGCCATGTCTTCAACACGCCATTAACAACAATTACCCTGGACTGTGTTAACTCATCCACCCCCAAAATATTGTTTTGCTCTTGTTTTTTTTTTTTTTGTTTTTTGTTTTTTGTTTTTTTAAAGGGAGTGTCCCTGCTTGCTCCTCTCAATACAGGAACAAGTCAACTTGCAACTGTGTTTTTAAGACCTTCACTACTCTCACTGATAACATTAATTTATCTCTACCAATTGGAACATTTAGATCAGCATACAAATACAGCTTATTCTATTGTCTCTCATTATTTTAAAAAATAATATTTTGTTTAACTCCAATTTTCCTTGCAGTCTCTGTTCTCCCTTCTCTATACCATTTCTCTGAAAGTTGGTTTGCAGACATTGTCTTCCTTTTCTCCCTTGCATTCATTCTTCAATACCTTTAAACATCCTTCACCTGAGCAACTGCAGCATTTTCCTTGCTTACTCTTACTACCCCAGGTTTCTTTTCCACTAAATAGCAAGAGTAACTAAAAAAACAAACAAACAAAAAACAATTTAATTACGTTATCACTACCCGGCAATTGCTCCACTCAATATCTTCTCCATAAGCTTTCGTTAGACCTCAGGATACTTTGTAATAAGAATCTGTCTTCTTCATCACTGTTCATAATCTCTAGATAAACTGAGATATGTATCAATGTATATCGTATATAAGAATTATGATACACTGATATATATACATGACATATAAACATATATCATGAATATATATATCACATGTTAATGTATATATAATGAATATATATCACACATAAATATTATATATAGGTATCATATATATATTTTATACCCATATATGTATATTTTATGTTTAAATATACCAAACTTGTCCTAAGTTAAGAATGTTGCACTGGCTGTCTCTTCTACCTAAGACTTCTTCACATAACTCTTAGCATCAACCTCTTTCACCATTCAAAACTCAAATAATGTTTCTTTTCAAAGAACTTCCTTGATAACTCTAAAGAACTACCCACTACCAGTTTCTCTTGATCATATTTTTTGTTTAATTTTGATGCAATTTTGTACTGTCTAAAATTATTGTGTTTATCGATTCACTTTATTATTTTGCCTTCTTCTATGAATTATGCTCCAAAGGGAGAAAACAAAGCTTTTCTTTCTTGTTCAAAATTGTTTCCCAGTGTTTAGAACAGAGACTGACATCTTATAGCTGCCAATAAAATATTTTTTGGAAAAATTCATTGTTATATATAAATATCAGAATACAAAACACAATTACATTAAGATCACACCTGAAGAAATGTAGCTAAGGTAAACATATTTTGTGAGTTCCTTATCCAAAAAAAACCACTGGGAAGGAAACATCATCTAATCTGTTAACAAGTTACAAGAGCTATGGGTTTATAAAGAGATTTCTCTCTAAAACCTGGAATACATATTTCAGATAAAACATAAAATCACAATATAAAATATCCTAGGAAATCAAAACCAAGCAAACAAGCAAAATACTGAAAAACAGTGCTACTGTTTCTTCTCAAGTAATGTACCATTTGGCTTTACTTTGATGACACACTGCCAATAAATTCCCAAATAAATTCTTATATGTTGTAAGATTAAATAAGATGTTAGAAAAGACAAATTTGTTCCAAGATGCACCGTGGTGCAGATACCATTCCTTGTCTACAGACCTTAGCTGTAGATTAATGTTTTCAAAAGTCCTGAAGCAAATGATAAATAAGATAATTAAACCTGAGGAAATCAGCATGGATCTTTAAAGATGTGCTAAAGGCTTCACTTGAGGTGTCTCAGTATCCATAAATGTCCCTTTGATTAAAGGAAGGGGAAATATTTAACTTTCAAGTTCATATGCAAATCAGTGTCAATTCTAACATTTTGGGGAAAGTTAATTGAGATTGAATAATTCAGAAAGCTGAGTGCAGTGGAGGCTTTACAATGCCTAAACTGAGCCACTTGGAATTACATTGAAAACAAACAAAACAAACCTAATGGCTGTTAAATAGCTAGTTTCATAGGGCGAAGGAAATATATTATCAAACAACAACAACTGTTAACAGAGGATAGTTTATAATCAAAAGTTGTCAGTTCATTACTTCCAAAGTACTGAGTGGGATGTATGAACTATTAGTTATAAAGTCTATTTCTATTTTTAGGCACCTAAAAAAAGTAATTTGAAATTCTGAATAAGGACATTTTAAAAGTATTAACTGTAACAAAATAAATGATTTAATATTCTGCTTTCTCTTGCCATCAACAGTTATAATACAAAGTGGAAATATACCAATGTTATAGCATATGATGAAAATGCTTCAGAGAAAAATAGAGACAGGGTTAATTTAATACTTGTACTATGCATCACATATGTTAACAAATCCGTACTGCAGATGTCAATTAATTAACAAGAAAAAATTGAGACTTTAACTGTTTTATGATAAGAATATTTTTCTTTGGTCTTTACTGTCTTAAATTAATCACACTGACATTTGAGTTTACTAGGAAGAATGATATCAATGTTACTCCACCATATGGATATCTTGTGTTACGCATAAGGGGTCTACACAGAAGTGAAAGAGCTGATACCCTAAAATAGTGATGCTTGCTATAGCAATATTTGGTGGTCAGGATTTCATGACAGATGATATAAATACATGTACAAGAGTTTACCAAAAGATGATTTTTAAAAATTAAATATAAAAGTGATTGGTTTACCTTGTTTGGGGAAGGAACAGAAAGAGAGAGAAGATAAAGCCAAAAGCCACTGTGTTCCAGTTACATTGAAAGACATGTTAGGCTATTTTTCTCAGGGAATTTTCTTCACAACCATGTGCATCACATTTTATATCCATCTCATGGTTGATAAGAAGTTAAAAATCCATGTAATTTGTCTGATTGTCCAGCTATGGTTTCTGAGCTGTGGTCCCGAATGGTGAGTACACAATGTGGCTTCCACAAAGCCTGGTGGTCTCATTCCGTGGTGGAGAGAGGGAAGGGGACAAATAGCCAGGAGGAACACAGTGAGGTCATTGTTGAATGGAATTAGGTAACAAGAAATCTCAAACCCAAAACCTCTTTTTTTAACTCAAATTCTTCAGATGGGTTAGCTCTATTATATAGTGCCATAGAAAATAAATTTTATGAGGACTCTAGCATTTCAAATGGCCTATGCATAATCTTTCATGATGTCTAATATATGGCAAGTAACACAGTCTCCCACATGAGACACAATTTGTTTAAATTTCTTTCTTTCTCTTTATTTTTTTGAAGACTGTCTTACTCTGTTGCCAGGCTGGAGTTCAGTGGCACAATTTCAGGCTCACTGCAGTCTCCGCCTCCTGGGTTAAAGCCATTCTCTCTCCTCAGCCTCCCAAGTAGCTGGGACTACAGGCTGATGCCACCACACCCAGCTAATTTTTGTACTTTTAGTAGAGACAGGGTTGCACCTTGTTGGCCAGGATGGTCTCCATGTCCTGACCTCATGACCTGCCCGCCTTGGCCTCCCAAAGTGCTGGGATTACAGGCATGAGCCACTGCAACTAGCCTAAATTTCTTTCAAAAAATCACTTATTTTAAAAGATCACTCTATTAAGAATTTTGCAAGCAGTATCTTATTTTTCTTCATGACACAGCTAATAATGAGACAATAGTGTTTCCATTCTGTTAGTGAATGTGGCACACAGTTCATTAACCAGAGGCCTCAGTTTCCTCACCTATAAAATGAGAACAATCCCATTTTAAAGAGTGTTTGATGGATAAGGAATCGAATATATATAATGTACCTAGCACATAGTGTTTGCAAAATAAATGTTATTTTTCTTTCCACTTTCTCCAATGAAGTAAAGCTGTGGCTTTCCAGTACAATGCAAATCTCTTTGATATCAGAGTAGTATTCATCCCAGCCACATAGCTATTTGAACTTTCTCTGACCTCTGAGATAAAGATTAAGTGAACTAAATTGGCCGGACTATCTATAGAGGAATCAGTCTACATTTCTATGAAAACGAAAACTTTCATCACCAAATGGTGCCATAAAGCTGCAATTAACATCAGAAACATTACATTAAACTCGATGGCAGAATAGCGAACATAAATCACAAGCAGATTACCTAGGGCTTTTAAAGGCAGGCATTTATATCTCCCATTAACAAACCACGAGGAAAATGACTTATATGGAGAGAGATGAGAAAATGCATCTATATAGAATCTATTAGTTTGATAATCTATTGATTTTTACTGTTATACATATGGGCACTGGATGCATAATTTACTCCATTATTACCAAACATGTGTTGACTTACTTCAGATGTCATTATTATGCAAATTATATGTCAGGATACTAAAGAACATTTTTATGTTTGTGTTTCTCTTCGGAGGATTTTCTAGTTACACTAAATTTGATGCTTGGAAGTTGTTTTCAAATAGATTTATGCCTAATAGAGAACTACTGTGGGTTTGGTTACATTGGTGGCTGGACCAAACTAGAGAAAAATCTATCGATGGTTGTAATTCAAATTCAACTTTTGAACCTATGCTTTGGAGATTTGGTTGATTTTATGTGTTAATATTCTACCACATCAAAGAAGCATTGTAGTTATCAATAGTGTTAACTACCTGGCGTGTATTTTAAATTGCTGGATTATTTTCAGTCGTGAAATATCTAACTTTTAAAGGTCTCATTATTTTGTACATAAATAAAAATAAAATATGTTAAACTTTTCTATGATCTTCATTTTCAATTCTGGATGTGCATTGCAAACATATACACAGGATAGTTTATGACTCTCAAATTATATATTCTAATTCCTTGTTTCTCTTACGTGCGTATCTACCATTTTGACACTTACCATGTACCCTAGTCTTATTTAATATACTCAATTTTCCTGATGCCCTTCTACTTCCCAGGTTTCTACTTGGTCATCTCCACATTGATTGTACTGCCAATCATTTATTTACTTCAAATTAGATTTGCATTTATGGATTTTCCTGTTTATTATGCTTGCAATTTTACCTCTTCAATATGCCACAACTTTCTTCCAACATAAAGTGTAGACTCATAAAATGCATGTGTATATATACAAACTATTTAGCTTTTGATATGGCTTGGATATGATCTGTTTGTCCCTACTAACACTCATATTGAAATTTGATCCCCTCTGTGACCATGCCGGAAAGGCAGTGGGGGATGGGGTTAGTGAGAAGGGTTTTAGTTATGGGGAAAGATCCCTCAGGTATGGCTTGGTGCTGCTCTGGAAGTACCAAGCTCTCACTGTATAGAGACTAGATTAGTTCTTGCAGGAATAGACAGTTTCCAAGAGAGTGGTTTCTTATAAAGCCAGGACACCCTTCATGTTTCTTAGCCTTTGCACATGTCTGCTCCATTTTGGACCTTCTCTGCCATCCTCTCAGGCAGCACAGAAGCCCTAATTAGAAGCCAGACATGCCCTTGAACTTCTCAGCCTGCACAACCATGAGCTAAATAAACCTATCTACAAATTATTCAGTCTCAGGTACTCTTTTATAGCAACACAAAATGGAATAAGACAGCTCTCCTCTCCCAATCTTGTAAAAAATGATAATCAAAATATCGTCATTTTAGGATTTATAGACTTAATGGTTAAAACTAAAAAGCTCATTAGCTTTTTAGGCTAGTAAAACTACTATGTATGATACAATATGAGGCATACATGTCATTATACATTTGTCTAAACCCATAGAACGTACAATACCAAGAGGGAACCCTTATGTGAACTACGGGTGATTAGTATGTATCAATGTAGGGTCATCAGTTGTAACAGATGTCTCCTATGGTGAGGAATGTTGATTATAGGGGAGACTATGCATGTATCGGGGCAGGAGTTATATAGGAAACTTCTATACCTTTTTCTCAGTTTTGTTGTGAACCTAAAAGTCCTCTAAAAAGTTTTATCAACAACAAAAACTCACTAGGGGGCTTTCCTCTCCCAAATCTAGCAATTACATTAGAAAAACACACACACACACACAAACACACACACAGCCCAAATTCTTTTATTTCTTTCATAAGAAAAGTAATTCTTTATCCATAAAGGTGAATAATGATTGCTAATGATTACATCCCTCACACAAAACACACACATGCACAAAAACAAATGAAGCTCATTTAGATTGGAAGCAATTTTTAACCACCTACCTATTCATGTAAAATATGCCAGAGAATAATATAGTTTACACTTCTAATTGCAGTTTATTTACAACGCAATCAGTTATCTAGAAAATTTAGCCAAATAAAAATAGCCCAGCAGGATAAATAGCCATCTTATTGGTAATAAACTGAGCTTGAAATTAAGAGGAGTGGCGGTAGGAGGTAGGTGGAAGGTTTTGTTTTACCTAATGGAGCCACTTAATTAAAGAAAAACTTGACTCAGCCTGTGATATCTGTTCCAGGTGTTTTGTCTTTCAATTATAGGTGAACAGGAGGCTTTGAAATTCTTCTTGCTTATTGATTGCTTCACCTGAAGGCCTCCACCTGGGATTTGTCACTACAACTTAGTGTTCATAGGCAGCAGGAAGGCAACACCATCATTTGTAAGTATGGAGGGATGACTTTTGTGATTTCTCTTCTCTTTCACCCTCTGGTGATATTTGCTGTGATTATAAACTTGTTAGTTATTCAGTTATTTGATTATTTATTTAAACAGTCATATGGACATAGAAGGAAAAAGAAACATTAATGGATATTTATTAAATTGCAGAAACAGTAACATAAATGTTTATAAGAACATACTTTTAAAATACATTGGGGTGATAAGGGAGAAAATGGAGCAATGCAGGTCAAAGGATACAAAGTAGGAGATATTTAAGGTGGGCAAGTTTAGAGACAGAATGTACAATATGAGTTCTAAAGTTAATAAAAGTTCATATAGCGATTTTTGTTCAATGAGTAGATTTCAGTTGCTCTGGCCAGACACAAAAAAGTAACTATGTGAGAGGTAGATATGTTAATTTGCTTTACTACTACTAGTATGGTTAAAATAAAGTATATAAAACTAAGTAGCAGTTCGATGTCGAGGAACTTAAGACATACTCATACATTGCTTATGGAAATGCTAATTTGTCCACCCATGTTAGAAAGCAGTTTGGCATTTTCTTGTAAGTTTCGCATACACATATGATTAGGACACTTATCAAAGTAGACTTGTAAGCAAGGAAAGTCATCAGAGTCTAAAAGGGATATTTTATAAAGATAAAAGATCAATTTACTTAGAGAACATAGTGCTTATGAATGAAAATCATTTAAATAAATGAAGCAAAATTTCACAAAACTGAGAAGAGAAATAGACAAATTCAACAAATGAATAATACAAGGGGATCTTCTTAATTTTATGAAGTTTATCTATGGGAAACTTACAGTTAACATCACACTAATGGTGAAAGTTTGAATGCTTTTTATATAAGAGGAAGAAAAAAGCAAGAATGTTTTTTATTTTTTGTTTCTATTTTATATTAGAGATTTCAACCAGTGCAATATGGAAACAAATATGGAAAGAAAAAGCAACACAGTCTTTATTTGCAGATGGCGTGATTGTGTACATAGGAAATCTGAAGAAATACACATATTATCTGATATGGTTTGGCTGTGACACCACCCAAATCTCATCTTGAATAGTAGTTTCCATAATTCCTACATGTCATGTTGTGGGAGGGATACAGTGGAAGGTAATTGAATCATGGAAGTAGGTCTTTCCTGTGCTGTTCTCATGATAGTGAATAAGTCTCATGAGATCTCATGGTTTTTTGTTTGTTTGTTTGTTTGTTTTGTTTTGTTTTTTGTTTGTTTCAGATGGATTCCTGTCTGTCACCAGGATGGAGTGCAGTTGCACAATCTTGGCTCACTGCAACCTCTGCCTCCCAGGTGCAAGTGATTCTCCTGTCTTAGGCTCCTGAGTAGCTGGGACTACAGGTACACACCACCACACCCAGTTAATTTTTGTATTTTTAGTAGAGATGAAATTTCACCATGTCGGCCAGTCTTGATCTCTTATCCTCGTGATCTGCCCATCTCAGCCTCCCAAAGTATTGAGATTACAGGCTTGAGCCATCTCGTCCAGCCAATCTCATGATTTTAAAATGGGGAGTTCCCCTGCACATATTCTCTTGCCAGCCACCACGTAAAATGCACTTGCTCTTCCTTTACCTTAGGCCATGACTGTGAGGCCACCCCAGCAATGTGGAACTGTGAGTCCATTAAACTTTCTTTTTTTATAAGTAACCCAGTCTTTGGTATGTCTTTATTAGTATCATGAGAATGGGCTAATATACCATCAGAACTAATAAGTGAATTTAGCAAGGTCTTTATGCAAGCATCTATAATACAGCTAAGTATTTCCAATGAGTAAATAAAAAACAAAATATCACATGTCATTTACAGTATCATCAGAAAAGATTACTTAAGAATAAATTGAATAAAACATGTACAAGACTGGTACAGTGAAACACTGACGATAAAAAACATTGATGATAGTGATTAATACCTAAAATTATGTATGTGTTTTAGAAGACTCAATATTGATACAGTGTTAATTTTTTCCAAGATAAAGAAATTAATATAATGTCCATTAAAATTCTAGCAGGATATTTTGGTTATTCACAAGCTGATTATAAAAGTGTGTAAGAAGACCCAAAATAATTTTGAATGAAATAGGAGAATATATGGTACCTTATTCAAAATATACAATTAAGCTACAGTAATTAAAGTAGTATTAGCATAAGTATGGACATATGGATCAATGGAACAAAATAGATTGTCTACAAATAGACCTAATATACATATATAAGATTTCTTTTCAGGAATGGTAATTTAGTGGGAGAGATGAATAGTTTCTTTCCTTCAGCAGAGTCTAATTTGCTTTATATCCCACTATAAATTTTTTAAATTATCTTTTTTTCTCTAGAGTTTCTCTATGGTTCTATATATTGTATTACATTTACTTCTGCCTTACATATATCTTTTCCTTTAAATTCTTAAATGTATTTATAAAAAATACTTTGAAGTATTCATCTGCTAATTCTTCCATATTGTCATAGTGCCTCTATGCAGAAATCTGTGGGTGAATATAGGACTCACATAGTTTTTTCCTATTCTCAGTGATCATAATTCTGTACTACTTGTTGTACAATGTCTAACAACTTTTATTTTAGAAGTATTATTTCATTTCTTTAAGTTCTTTTATCCAAGTTGCTTCTTCAAGCAGGCCTACCTATTTCTGTCTGTGTATATCTAGATCTAGCTACAAATATAAGATATACAGATATAGATAAAATAAAAATATTTCCCTGCTACATATTTTATAGCTTAAAGTACTTGGTCACTGTATTATAATAAAAATGTTTTCATTTAAGCAATATAAACTGAATAAATTTAAGCAATGAGTCTCATTCATATGATAAAAATAACCAGTGATAACTATGACGCCCATATGCACTATACACTAAACAAAGAAATATGTGTAATACTAAATGCCCATAGGAAAAGAAGAGGGAAATTCTATGCATGCTAACTTTATTTTCACACTCAAGAAATGGTATAATGAGAAGCAAGCTGTATGTGATACTTGGTACAACTAATTAGAACACATCTACATGACTCATGACGTAGGTTGAGAATTCTCTTTTAGAGGGGTACTCGTAGCTAAATGTCTCACTGTCGTTTACAAATATAAGTTTTAACACATATAACAATAAAAATTATATAGAAGAACATACTGAGTGGTTGTACAATTTGTTAGGCCCAAATGCTAAATAAATTTTGTCATTCCTTATCTTTCTCTAATAGGATTAGGTCTGATTACATATAAGAACACACACACACACACACACACACACACACATACACACGAACATACACAGAGTAAGTATGGCTAAAACAAGATATGAGCTTAACTCAAAAAATTAATTTGGAGTTAAATCTTGGACATTATAGAATCTTGCTAGTATCTTCAGGGATTCTGGCTCTATCTTGCTGCTCTGGGATCCTGAATTACACCTCCTTATTCAAAATGACTGCTAAGACTACAATAATTACTACAGACATCTTAGGAAGAAGAAAGGAAGATTAATTTTCTCTTATATAGATTGCCTGAAGGCCTTTTATATCACTTTTTAAAATATTTCATCATTGAAATAGTAATGCATAATCACACTGGTCTGCAAAAAATGCTGGAAAATGTAGTATTTTTAAATATCTAGGCGAGGGTGTGTTAGGTTAAAAGTTTAGACTTCTATGACGAAGGAAAGTGGACAATAGGTATTGAAAAGTCACCAGCAATGGTTGCCACATGTATTCATTAATTTATTTCACTTTATTATATGTTTTTATCTTCAAAAGAGCACACAATTTAATGGAAAAACTTAAATGAGCAATGCTAATTTTGTAACATCATCCAGAAACATTAATAAATTTATAAGTGCAATGCTATTTCAATCTGAAGAAATCCAGACAAGCTTACTGAAGTGGGTATACATTCAGCTGAGTCTTGAAGAATGATTAAGGCCAGTGAATTTCTTCATTCAGTATTATTAAACAATAGCTCAAGAACAAGAGAGTGAAGTCTAATCTAAATGAGACCATTAGTCAGTTTATGAAGAAATAGTATTCATATTATGGAAAGAGTTAACCTTTTAAAAATCCTTTTATTTATTTTATGGTAATAACATGACTATACTAAATTTCACTCCACAGGCAAACTTGAATATGTTTCAACTAAAAAACAAATAGGTAATAGTTATACCTGTTATCATTTTTTTATGTTTTAACACTATTAAAGAAATTGCCAATACAAAAAAATAATAATTTCTATGAAGATATCCAAAACGTTGTTTGTTGCTAGCAAGGGGCGGGTATCTTTTATGAAACAGGGTTTAAAAGGAACTGACAACCATAAGTTTCCAGCCACAGTTTTGATTGTACTGCTCTTTGGACTTGTGTTGGTATGTGAATAAATAATTGCCTCTAATTACATGTTTGATAGGAAGCTTATGGCAGTTGTTTCAATATGCTAAAGCACTGAAGTATCAGAATATATTAAATCCAGAAATAAAAGACAAATCATTTGCATTTCACCTGCTTCTTCAAATACTGTATTCTGTTCTTTTCAGGGTGTTTTGTCTTTCATTTCAGGAGCCCAAGTGACAATGTCACTGGCAGTTAGAGCACGTTGACATACTTGACATCCAATTTAGTTAATGCCAGGTCAGTCTGGGAGATGCAGAAGCACTACTATGTATGCAGCAGAGAAGATTGTGTATGACTACTGAGGAATACCCTCTAATTCCCGGGATACTGGTTAGACAATTCTAATATTGCAATAAAAGCAAGACAGCTCAAACAATGAATGTCACAATAAAATACAGAGGTAACAGATTGTTTTGAGATGTAATGTCTTAAAATGTATTGTCTTTCTTTATAAAATTTTTGAAATGGTTATTTTCCGTAGTTTCTTATGGTTAGTTTAAGATTCAAAGAGATGAAAACTGATGTTACATAGTATTATGGCAATAATCATTACAGTCATGATATTTTTAATGTAGTGAAGTATTTATTTATCTATGCTTTGTAGTGTAGTTAAATTTATCTGATGTCTATCAAGTTTTAGAAGGACTAGTCAGCAAAGTGCAGTTAGTTGTTACATTATCAAGCTACAAACACACAATGATACATGTTGCCAATGTGATTAATACCAAGAGATTTCTATATTGCATCCCACATATTAACATTTGCATATACTGTTAAAACTGATTCCTTTGTTTTTTTCATGTTATATTTTATGTATATGTATATATTAATTTTTAGGCAGAGTCACTTTTGTAAATATTTTTCATCATTGCTATTGAATTACTAAGCAAATTGTCTTACATTAGAAACTTTTTATTCTTGAATATCAAGAAAGTTATATCTCTTTTCAAAATGACATATTTTAAACTATAAATTTATTCTTGATATTTCTATACTTAAAGGATATTTTTTTTTAATTTGAGTTCCAACAATGTTCCTGGCACTGTGTTAGGTGTTGGGAATAGAACAAAAACTACCTCAACCAACTGATTTTCCCGAGTCATTTAAAGTTTGAGGTACACTTTATCCTTCAAAGTGGTTTGATACTTATAAATGGAACGACAGGTGTATTTCATTCAAAGCTGGGTCATGATAACATAAAAAACACTAAAAACAAAACTTGTAATAATGTGTTTACTAAACTTTTATTTTAGAACAATTTTAGATTTACAGAAAATGGCAACAATAATACTGGAAATTCCTGCATAGCCGCGTAGTTTACCTCTTACTAACATCTTTCATTACTATGGCATATATTCTATAATTAGCAAAATTACATTGATACATTGTAATTAACTAATACTGAACTTCATACACATTTCCTCAGTTTTTACTTCATATCCTTTACTGAGATTGAATCCAGAATATCACATTATATTTCATCACCATGTGACCTTAGGCTCTTCTTGGCTGTGATAAGTTTCTCACTTTCATTGGTTCTGATACCCTTAATGGTTTTGAACAGTAGTGGTAAGTTGTTTCATAGAATGTCCCTCAATTGGGATTTGTCTGAAGTTTTTCTCATGATTAGAACAAATAGGTTAGTTACAACTTTATTTGCTGGTTTCCGGTTGATTTGGTCAATAGAGGTTCCTACCAGGGAATCAAATGAAAATTAAGTTGTGTTTTATTTTTCCATGGTTCGCTGTATATAAGGAATCTGAGCTGGCCATATGCCTCAAATACAGGGCACAAAACCACTGAAGGTGTCTCTACAGTTGCAGGGTTGTTGAAGCCACTCTCTCCTTGTTACTTCTGATACCAAAAGTAGTTGCAGCTTTACTCATTATTCCTAGATTACTTTATTACCCCTTCTGATTTTTGGACACCTCAAACAACCTGTTTGTAAATAATCCTCTTGTTAAACCCTCTTTGAATTTGTCCCAATGTGGGACTTTGTTAACTTCTCTTGTTGGGTCCACAAGCGGTGTGGTTTCAAAGGCAAGAACTTCCCAGTGCCATACCTCCATCTACCTCCCCATCCAGGGACTAGAGTTCTTTGTCTAACTTTCACATGTGGGAAAGGTAGACTGTCCAGGTGAGCTTCCTTTGTTTAGAAAGCCTGTGAAAAGCTCTGGGAGGACTGTGGGCTGGGCAGCCAATCTGGAATCAAAGTCAAAGATCAATCACCTCAGCAGAAGTTTGAATGAACTCCTCTCATGGACAAGAACTTGAATGGGGTAGAGTAACTCCAGATTAAAAGTCCCCCTGCCCCTTATCTGTGCAGACTCCATCTCTGGATCCCCTCCTACGACAGCATGGGAGCTTCCTCTCTCTCTCTCTCCCTGCTTCTCTCTCTCTCTGCCTTATAAACCACTTTTCTGCAAAACTCTTTGGGTCTGATATTTACTTGGACAATATCACTGCCACCAGGGTCTCCTACCCATTCCTGGGTGAGTGAGAGCCCAAGGATCTGGAAAAAAAAACATCCAATCAGGGAATAGTGAGTGCCTTTTGGGATGCCCCAGCAACCTGCTCCTGTCCCCCAGTTACACTAATGAAGCTGTATCACTCACACTGCCCCTGAGTGGAAGCCTGAGTAATAAACTTTTGATGAAAGTTAGCTTCTCCTGACATTAAGGTAGAACTAACTGCTTTTAAATGGTACTTTTATGGTACTATAATATTTGATAGGAGAAACTGTTGATAATTATTGCTGTTCTTGGAGTAACACTCATTTCTTTGGAATTATTCTACCTCTGCTTCCAATGTGACAGAGATTCATTCATTTATTTATTTTCTCTTTACAACTGACTGCAGTTCCAAATAATTCCATTTTGTTGTCTCACTTCCCTATGGGTTAGCTAAGTAGCTGTTTACTATTACAGAATTGACTGCTTCTATGACTGTAGTCACAGGGAATAGCCATAGACCGTTTATAACCTTTTCTTTGTATCCTTGAGCCCACACGTAAGAAATCCAACCACTCTATGCATGCTGTCCTCATGGAAGTGCTTCTGACAATTACAGATGAATCCAGTCTTTCATCTAACCTCTCCAAGCCACTAGACATGAGAGTAAGGCATCATGTATCTTGCAACTGAGCCCATTAGCTAAATGGAGACCACAGAGTTTTCTCATGTGATGTCACATAACGTACAATTAACCAGCCAAGATCGCCCCAAATAACTGCTCTTTAAAATAATGAGAAATAATTTTAAAACTTGTTATTTAAAGCCAGGTTTTGTAGTTTTCTGTGCAGAAATAGAAAAACAGAACAGAATCCAGTATTTGAAATGAGGTTCTTCTGTAACATCTTGGCCATATGACATAGATTGGGAAATAAAGCAGATGGCAGAAGCTGCATGGGCCTTCAATAAGGAGAGTGACAGTAAAAGCTAATAAAACCTCAAGAATACTTGATAAGGGCTTTAAGAACAATAAAGAAAATATTATGAGGCCTGGAGAAGAGGATACTTTTGTCCTGTGGCCAAAGGTTTGTCAACACTGTCTCCTGCGGAAATGTAGAAAACCGTAGCAACATACTCAAGCTTGGGTTAGAAGGTTTGTACAGCTCATATTTTGACACAATACAAGACACACTAAAAGCAATAGTACTATTCTACTTGTGGAATTTTATAAGTATTTAATAATAAAAATGAATACATATGTCAATTTAAAAACAATGGGAATATGTATCATGATGGTATTTCATTAATCCAACAAGAAAGTTTCTCAACTTCTAATGGATTTGGGCAATGGTAATTTCCATATGGCTTGAAATATTTCCATCCTTCGTATTAATCTTCGATTTCTCCTTTTAAATTATATTCTAGTGAAAACACTTCATTATGTCACTTAGATAGTCACATCAGTAACCACAATTATCAAAGACTGTAATTATGCATGAAATCTAAACATTTCTTTCCTGCTTTTACACATTTCTGGAGTTAACAATCATGAATATTAATTGTAATATAATTGTAGATTTAGGGTTCTAAAAATCATTGAATATTTTTATACACTGGCTTTAAAGTGTATTTGTAGGTCAGTATCCTGGATGTGAGAAAAATAAATGTGCTTAAAATTGTATTAGCTCTTCCGATAGTGAGACGATACCTAAATCGATCTTTAAAATGTTCAATTTAGCTGAAATCTTCCTTGTCAAGTAATCAATGTGTTTACTGAATGATAAAAGTGGTGTCAAGGAGCTAGTGAGACTCAAAGTCATTCGGGAGATATAATGCAGGCCAGGGAAGATTCACCAACTTGAACTTTACCATCATTAGTTAGATCTGATGATAGGCGAGAGAGAACTGGAACATCTGTTTGCATTTTTCCAAAGATATGAATGAGGTAAGTAGTTGACCTCATGAGTCGACAGCGAGAAAAGATTCAATAAAAATAGATATGCACAACAGATGGTGTCATCTTCATTGATGGCTTTGATTCTGATTTCAGAGAGAGTGTAAATATTTTAGGGGCTGAATTCACATAAAACACAAACAATATAACTAATGGGTGACACCTGATTATATGTAGTTTATTCTTGTTTTTAGACTCTTGTCTTTCATTTATTATCATTTATGCAAAGGAAAATACGAAATATATAAGGTAGATATGACTATAGCTTAACTATCACCTGCAGTGCAGCAGAAGTAGACGACTTATGCTTTTTCTTTCCCGTTTTGTTAGAGTAATCACATTAATCATTATTTAAATGTGAAAAATAGACATCAAGCTATGAAAAGAAGGAAGTCTTGAAGAAATGTCCTTGATGCTGAACAAGGCTTATACAAATGAAAACCTATTAAGTAGAGAATAAATGAGGTAATTACCATTCACTTTTACAGATGGAATAGCTGAGTCACCAGGAGGTTAAGTGACTTGTCCAAGGTCACAGAAGAAGCCATTAGCATTATTATGTAGTTTCCTTTATTCTTATTTCTTCTCTTATATTTTATCTAATACAGCAAGAAGCATTGAAAGATAAATATTCTCCACATATGCAGCAAGTTCATTCTTGAAATTTGGTACTGATGCAAAATCAGTGAAAGCAAGTTTGAGTTTTTGTTTTGTTTTACATGTTTCCATGTGAATATATTTTATTCTTTATTTCTTTTAACTGCAGAAATTGGTTTGTTCCCTTATGTCGCTAAGACAGCAGGTATCAACTAGAATACAACAAGTTTTCTACATCAGTGTGTTGGAAAGCTAACATATGTAAATGGAAACCCCTCTCTGAACTATCCTATTTGTCCTCCGCTTATAGAAAATCATGTTGCAATACATAAATTACAGAGAAGTCAGTAAACTAACATAAATATAATTTTGATATTACATTACACAAAACTACTACAGCATATGTATAGATGGTAAGTATTCTGAGATTTATAAGTTAGATAAAATGTAACAAAAATAATGATATAAAGTGACCTATGTGGTACATATAATATTCAGATACCACTTAGTTTTTTTATGGAACCTATAATTGCTGTGTGTGTGTGTGTCTTCATTTTATTTTATATTTTTAATTAATTTACTTTAGTTTTGAATAGTTTTAGAGTTATAGGAAAAATGAACTAAGCAGAGAGTATTCCATGTCCCCCTTTATCATCCCAAACATCTTTATCTTCTTTTAATGTATACAATTCAATAAGTTTGGAAATAAATACACACCCGTGAAACCATTTTAACTTGAAGTAACTGACAGTTTCCCATAATGTTATATTTATGGGTGCCATGGGAACCAGTTTGTTCTGTTAAATATGAGCTCACTTCATATATGATGAAACCATAGCTTTTAAATAGAAACGGATAACATCTTTCCATCCCCAGAGAGCACTATACACAAACATTTTTACTCCTTCTCCCATGGTTTTGACCCAGAATATGTCAAAAAGTACCTTCTTGTTATATTCATCCAACTAAGTGTATAACTCTGTAGAGTTCTCCTCTGTGAGTGCTGCAAAATACATCTATAAAATACACACACACACACACACACACACACACATATACACACACACACATATACACACACACACACACACACATATATTCATCAATTTGTCAATCTTGTCTTTCTCAAGGGCAGATGGTTTCTTCTCTATGACATGTCAATACATACCAGAGGGTCTAGTCATATATGTCAAACACACACAAAATTTTTATAATAGCAGTGAAGTTTCTAGTTCAAGAATCTGGTCTATAGCCAGGTAGTAGATATAACTCAACATTCAAGCTTACTATGAAATCGTGGTCAAAGCCAGGGCTATGCTGTAGGTATAGAGGAATAATTATCCTAAGGTAGTAATTTCTAGTTAAAATTAACTTTTTAGCTCTTTTCCTCCTTAAAAATGCAGTTTTCCTCCTCTCTCATTTCTGGAAATACATTTTCTCTTTCGTTGGCTTAATGTTGAATTCATTGTATCCTGGATTTCTTTCTACCTCTTGTCTATTAATTCTCATTTTATTGTCTTGTTTTCCTCTTTTGCTTTTCTCCCCACCTGCTTCTCTTCTGATTAGGGAACTTTAAGTATCAAGATCTTTGTTTTCCCTTCTCTTCCTTCTTTGGACAATTTTCACAAACCAAACTGCTAAGGATCTTTGATATTCCCAAAACTATAGCTCCATGAAAATTGAGCTGCATAATAATTCTTGAGCACTTTATAATTTCTCAAATGCAAAATGGCAGTGATTTCACTTATTATATGACAACCAAAATAATTTATCTTTCCTACATGATCTATCTGAGTGAATGGAGCTGGTCACATTAATATTAGTCAACTTTCACTAGATTATGCTACACAAAAAACAACAACAACAACAACAAACCCTCAAACTTTATTCAGTTTGGGTAACTCTATTCAGTCACCCAAAGTAAAGTCCTGGCTGTTATCATTGAACCATTCCTCTCTTATATAACCCATAACCAATTGATCAAAATGCTTTATTTATTCTTTTCTCTTATTTTCTCATTTTCTTCTACTTTTTCTACCAATTTATCATTAAGTATTTCTTGTCTGAATTACAGCAGTAGCTTTCTAAATTGAGTGCCCTCTCACTAGTTTTGACTGGCTTTATATAATTGTATTCCCCCCTGCTATAGAGGTAACATTTTCATAATATGAATGTATTAGAACATGTATGTTTAGTGTAGACAGAATTGCTCTTTCAAAATATTTTCTCTTCTTGAAGACAAATTTCCCAGCTCTGTGAATTCAGATTTGATTGTATGATTTGCTTTAGCCAATAAAGTTTGTAAAGAAATCTGGTAAGGAGGATGGTTTGAGAGACAAAACATTCACTACAGTCCCTCTTGTCTCTGCTACTGTCACTGGTAACGTCCCAGAAAATGCTTGCATTGTTGTTTTGTCTCCCTGGGACCTAGAATGAGGAAGATAATGATAGAACCTAGCAGAGCTCCTGGTCATCTGGGAAGTATACTTTATAAAAGTAAGAAATGTGCTTATGTTGTTTAAAGCAACAGAGATTTCAGGGTTGTTTATTACTGCAGCACAAACTTGTCTACACTGACTAGTGAAGCATTTGGGGACTGAGCCTTTGAAGCACTTACTGTGATTAAAAAGTTTCCTCCGTTGATCGTAGTGACTCAGAGCCTGTGTCTTACTCTGTTAGTTGATGTGCTCCAGAGAAACAAACAGATAGATAGATAGGTCTATCAATCTCTGTATTTATCCATCTGAGAGAAATTTATCTTAAGAAATTGGCTTACAAAACTATGGAGGCTGGCAAGACAGAAATCTAAAGAGTAGACTGGCAGGGGTAGGAATCAGGGAAGAGTTGCAATTTAAATTGAAAAACATGTCTTCTGGCAGAATTTCATCTTCTTCCAGAGAGGTCAGTATTTTTCTATTAAGGCCTTTAATTAATTAGTTGAGGCCCATCCACATTGTGGAAAGTGATCTGCTTTATTTAAGATCTATTGGTTTAAATGTTAATTTCATCCAACAATGCCTTCTCAGGAACATATAGAAACTGACCAAATATCAGGGTAGCATTTCCTAGCCAAGCTGACACACAAAATTAACTATCACAATTCCACCCTTGTCAACTTGATATTCATCTCTCTATCTATCTTTCTATCTATCTATCTTTCATGTTTCTCTCTATAGATCCCATTAAAACATACTTAATATTCAAATAAATAAAATAAGATCATAATTCCGCCTACCATGATGTAACTATCCAGCAAACAACCAAAACTTTTCCCCAGAAGAGGATACAAAGTCCTTGGATGGTGTTGACTTCTCTCTTTGATAACTCATTATTCAATATTATGATTTAAAGTTAACAATATATGAACACTATGGTATAAAGTCAATACATCCTATATTACAAGACGAAGGAGTAAGAGAAGGGAGAAAATATATTTGTTGTGAACACAAATATATATTTTTAACAAAATAAGGAAGAAATACTCATGACAATTACAATTCTAGTTTCCATAACTGATCACGTGGTCATAGCTGGTATTTGTAACTGCTTACTGGAATAGACCCTCTCTGTTAGAATTGCCTTTCCTGCATGTAATGCTTCTGCCAAAACTACCATCTATGGATTTATTAAATTCCTATATACAGTAATGGTACCCACACAGCATTACTTCTGATCAAGAAAGTTATGTCAAAGTACATGAAGTATGGCAAAGCCATATTCATGGAATTCACTGTTCTTATCAGGACATTCTGAAGCAGCTGGCTTAATAGAAGGACAGAATAGCCTTTTAAAGCAATTAACAATAATTTGAAGGACTGGAGTAATGTCCTCCAGGAGGCTTTATATGCTCTGAATCAGCTTCCAATATATGGTTCTTTTTCTTCCATTGCCAGGATTCGTGGGTCTAGAAATAAAGGAGTAGAAATCAGAGTGGCACTAGTTACTCTTACCTACTGACCCACTATCAAAATGTTTACTTTCAGTTTCCAAGACCTTCTTCTCCACTGGCTTACAGGTCTTATTCCAAAGGAAGGAATGCCTTCACTAGGGAACACAACAGTAATTCTGTATAACTCAAGTTAAAACTGCTGCTCTGCCACTTTGATCTCCTCATGTCTCTGAGACAATAGGCAAGGGAAAGAAGAGAGTTACTGTTTTGGCTGCAGTAATTGATCTTGGCTACCAAGAGGAACATGGATGGATACTCCATAATGAAGATAAGGAAGAGTGTTTTTGGCATACAGGAGATCCCTTAGGGCATCTCTTAGTGTTACCATGCCCTGTGATTAAAGCCAATGGAGAACTACCGCCCAAATCAGGCAGGACTTCTGACGGTCCACCCATCTGGCTTTATTTACCTAACTGGTAAAGAATCATCACCAGTTGAAGTACTTGCTGAAGGCTAAGGGAATAAAGAATGAGTAGTGGAATAAAGTAGTTATAAATACAAGCTATGACCACATGATCAGTTATAGAAACTAGAATTGTAATTGTCATAATTATTTCTTCCTTATTTTATTATAAATATATATTTGTGTGTGTAACAAATACATTTCCTTCCTTCTCTTATTCCTTTACCATGTAATGTAGGATGTATTGACTTTATATCATAATGTTCATGTATTGTTAACTTTATATCACAGTACTGAATAATGAAATACCAAACACCACCCAAGGACTTTGCATCCTCTTCTGGGAAAAAATTCGTGTATTTTTGGTTGTTTTCAGGATAGTTGACACAAGATAGCTGGCTGATAGCTGGCATCATACCCAGTGAATGTTGCCAGACTGGGGTTTCAGTACTGCTCTCTGGTATAGGCAGACTGTAGTCTTAACAGCTGTGGGAGCAGGTCAGTCTCAGTAAGTAGAAGTCACGTTGCTAAGCCCATGCATAACCTGCATCCCTGCCATTGTGGCCACTTTGTTCAAGAATCCATAGGACAATGACAGAGGTGGTTAAGGAAAGAGACTGGCTGATAGCCACAGAACAGGTCATCCTGTACTCTTGACTATCAAGACTTTCCTCTGCTAAGGTGACCTTTTGGTCAGTTTTCACATAAGACAAAAAGTTTTTTAACAATTTTTGCCATTCACAGAGGACATACCTCTTCTCCAGGCTTCCCTATCACTAATTTTTTAATCACACTCTTTTCAGCTCTCTCACCATCCAACTGAACATTGGCTAATGCTTATGAATGATATATAATTGCACCTCTGATTATTTCTCCTTCCAAGCAAAATGAATATCAGGGGACACTCTTCAAAGTTCTGCCCACTGGGAAAATGTTCTTTCACTATTAGCCTTCAAGAATGTCCCAAAAAAGGGCTATAATGCTGCAGGTATTCACTTTCAGGTGTTTCTGCACACCATTTAAAACCATCTGTATAACAGGTCCAAGTTTCTCTGCCTCTATCAACTGATCTTAGGAAACTCCTCATGAGGCCATAAATACAGGTACACACACACATGTACATGCACACATATGTATCTTACTTCTTTTGGGAGCAACAACTTGTTTCTTTTATTAAGTACCTTACCAGATTTTTGTAAAAAAATTGTAATGGGACATGACAACTTTTAGTGCCAAATGCAAACTTTGTTGTTTTGTATCTCAGCCTATACCTAACTCTGACCATTTTCGATGTGTTTCTTTCTTCTCGAATTCAGTGATTTACCGTCTGTGTAATTTTCTCTGCCTCAGACAGCCTCTTTCATTATTGAGTAGGTTAAGTAGGCTTACTCAATAAATTTAAAAGTCACTGGCCCTAAACCTCCAAGTTAAAGCTCTTACTCTCTTATTAATTGGGGCCATTTATTGTTCCTCTGTAATGCTTACTTTATTTATTTCTGTCAATCACATATTACTGTATTATTTTAACAATCATCACAGTTTTTGATATTTTTCATTAGATTTTAAATCTCCTCGGATGGCAGACACAAAATCATTGTCTTTTTCATTCCTAGCCTTCAGGCAATACCCAGGTATTTGCCAATACTTAATATCTGGATCATGTTGAATACATTAAAAATTACATAAATAAAAACTACAAAAAAACATAAGAAATAAATGAAAATACAATGAAATAAAAAGTGAAAAGGACAAGATGGTAAAGATCAGAAAAACATTATTAGAAAAGTTGGCTTTTAG
>PVKV010009077.1:45462-83608 GCA_004027835.1 Alouatta palliata
CCAGCACTTTGGGAGGCCGAGGCAGGTGGATCACGAGGTCAAGAGATCGAGACCATCCTGGTCAACGTGGTGAAACCCCGTCTCTACTAAAAATACAAAAATTAGCTGGGCATGGTGGCACATGCCTGTAGTCCCAGCTACTCGGGAGGCTGAGGCAGGAGAATTGCTTGAACCCAGGAGGCGGAGGTTGCGGTGAGCCAAGATCGCACCATTGCACTCCAGCCTGGGTAACAAGAGCGAAACTCCGTCTCAAAAAAAAAAAAAAAAAAGTTGGCTTTTTAGGTGTGCATACAAGTGAGTTGGATTGGGGTATGAAGAGATGGTGAGAAAGAACACTCCTTATTTTCATCCAGAAATTTCAATCAGGTATGCATGGAGAATTGATAGAATTATAACATTTCTAACACAAGCAAGCATTAAATATTATTTTTCTTATAAAGTATAAAACTCATCAATACAAATAAATCAGTGAAATTAATATATTTGGAAATCAGTTCTTATCGACAAAGTGAGACCATAATTAGCTCTCTAAGTAAATCTGTAGGTCATCAGTAAAACTGACACTGAGAAAATGGGAAAGGCGGAAAGAAGATAGAAATGTGTAAATGGTTAGACAAATATGCTCTGTGAGGTGTACTTGGAATCAATCACTTTAATCTTGTTCAGTTAGGGGAGCAATTGTTTAACTAGACTGCTTTTCTGAACTTACCACTTGCTTTAGCCAATTTTTTCTATGTCTTTATTGATTGCCAATGAAATTGTCATTTTGACTAATGTATTTATTTAAGGGCATCAAACAACAATGATCTCGTCCCTTTGTCTTGTAGAAAAGTGATTCCTCTCTAGATTTCAGAAAGAAGATATACTGAATAAAGATATATTTTTAAAATACGGGATACACGTAGAATAGGCAAGAAGAAGGAAGGGGAAAGGGGAAATGAAAATTTAAAAATCCTGACATGGCAGAAAATATGTAACCGTTTGTTCCTATTTATTGTCCTCTGGGTTTAATAATTATGTGATACTCATATCATTTCCTTAAATAATATTTTCTTAGTAAATTTATACAAGGTTCTAATTGGATGACTAGAAAGGGAGAAGGGATGGCTAAAATGCAAATTATGTAATTGGATCACTCTCGATTCACTTTCTGGAGGCTTTGTTCCTCCCATGGTGTTCTTCAACACTATGTCACAGTGATCATGTCCCAAGGCACACTTGATTATTACTTTCCTGCATGCATTCCTCAGTGATATTCTCTATCTTCCTAATTTGACAAAAGGAAATCTTCCCCAAATCCTGACTAGTCACTTATCTTCACCTTGCTTCCTATGTCAGTTTTCTCACATTGTTGGCTTTGTTCTTTGTGTTTTCTGTTTTTAGTTCTATTCTCTAAATATCTAGAGACTAAGAAGTTGTCTTGTCTTTTTTTCTTTTCTTTTCTTTCCCTTTCTTTCCTTTTCTTTTCTCTTCTTTTCCTCTTCTCTCTTCTTCTCTCTCTTGAGATAGCATCTCACTCTGTCATGTAGACTGTAGTGCAGTGGCCTGATCTCAGCTTACCACAACCGCCACTTCCCAGGCTCAAGTGACTCTCCTGCCTCAGACTTCTGAGTAGCTATGAATACAGGTGTGTGCCGCTACTGCCCAGCTAATTATTGTTTTTTGCTGTTGTTGTTTTTGTATTTTTAGAAAACGTGGGGTTTCACCATGTTGACCAAGCTAGTCTCAAACTCCTGACCTCCAATGATCCACCTGCCTTGGCCTCCCAAAGTTCTGGGATTACAGGTGTGAGCCACTGTGCCTGGTCAGTATTGTTTTCTACCTGTAAGATGCCTTTTCCAGTTTGGCACATGTATCCGTGAAGTGAAGATTTAGTCTGTCAACTGTATGAGAGGGAGAAAAACTTTAGTCTTAATTTGTCCATGACATGGTAGATCTTTGAGTAGCTTATTCTTACCATGCCATTTGCAGTAGACTGATTCACCACACTATTGCATGTGATATGGTTTGGCTATGTTCCCATCCAAATCTCGTCTTTAATTGTATCTCCCATAATCCCCATGTGTCATAGGTGGGACCCGGTGGGAGGGAATTAAATCAAGGGAGTGGGTTTTTCCCATGCTGTTCCCCTGATAGTCAATATGTCTCACAGGATCTGATGGTTTCATTTAGGACAGTTCCCCTGCACAAGATCTCTTGCCTGCTGCCAAGTAAGACATGGCTAGCCAAGTGCCTTTGCTAGTCCTTTGCCTTCTGCCATGATTGTGAAGCCTCCTTAGCCATGTATAACTGTGCACTAAATCTCTTTTTCTTCATAAATTACCCGATCTCAGGTATCTCTTCATAGCAGTATGAAAATGGACTAATACAGTAAGTTGGTACTAGGAGTGGGGCACTGCTATTAAGATACCCAAAAACATAGAAGCGACTTTGGAACTGGATAACAGGCAGAAGTTGGAACAATTTGGAGGACTCAGAAGAAGACAGGGAGATATGGGAAAGTTTGAAACTTCTTAGAGACTTGTTAAATGTTTTTGATCAAAAGTTCAGGCTGAGGTGGTCTCAGTGGAGATGAGAAACTTACAGGAACTAGAGCAAACAAGATTCTTGCTATGCATTAGCAAAGACAATGCAGATATTTTGCCCCTGCCCTAGAGATCTTTGGAACTTCAAAGTTGATAGAGATGATTTAGGGCATCTGGCAGAAGGAATTTCTAAGCAGCTAAGCATTCAAGATTTGACTTGGATGCTCTTAAAAGCATTCAGTTTTATTCATTCACAAAGATATGTTTTCAAATTGGAACTTATATTTAATATAAGTGAAACAAAGCATAAAAGTTTGGACAACTTTTCTTTTCTTTTGTAATAGAAAAGAAAAATCTAACATTTAACAAGTCTCTAAGAAGTTCCAAACTTTCCCACATCTCCCTGTCTTCTTCTGAGTCCTCCAAATTGTTCCAATCTCTGTCTGTTATCCAGTTCCAAAGTCGCTTCTATGTTTTTGGGTATCTTTATAGCAGTGCTCCACTCCCAGTATCAACTTACTTTCTAGTTATAGAAATAGATTTTTCTTTTCTATTACAAAATAAACGTTGTCCAAACTTTTATGTTCTGTTTCACTTTTAAACATAAGTTCCAATTAGAAAAATCTATTTTCTAAGGATTAATTTAAGCTGGCTGCAGAAATTTTCATAAGTAACAAGAAGCCAAATGTTAATCACCAAGACAGTGAGGAAAATGTCTCCAGGGCATGTCAGAGGTCTTCATGGCAGGACCTCTTATCACAAGCCAGGAGGCTTAGGAGGAAAAAAATGGTTTCATGGGCCAGGTCCAAGGCCTTGCTGCTTTCTGTGGTCTTGGGACTTGATGCCCTGCATCCCAGCCATGGATAAAAGGGGCCAACATACAACTGATAGCCATGGCTTCAGAAGGTACAAGCCCCAAGCCTTGGTGCTGTACACATGGTGTTGGGCTCGTGGGTGTACAGAAGTCAATAATTGAGGTTTGAGAACCTCTGCCTAGATTTCAGAGGATGTATGGAAGTGCCTGGATGTCCAGGCAGAGGTTGTGCTGCAGGGGGTCAGCCCTCATGGAGAACATCTGCTACGGCAGTGTGGGAGTAAACTGTAGAGTTGGAACCCCTCATGCAGACTCTATACTGGGGCACTGCCAACTGAAACTGTGAGAAGAGGGCCACCATCCTTCAGATCCCAGAATGGTAGATCCACCAACAACTTGCACTAGGTGCCTGGAAAAGCCACAGATACTGACTGCCAGCCCATGACAGCAGCCACAGGGTAGGGGGGCTGTATCCTGAAAAGTCACAGGAGTGGAGCTGACCAAGGCCATGGGAGCCCACCTCTTGCATTAGTGTGACCTGGATGTGAGACATACAGTCAAAGGAAATCATTTTGGAGTTTTAAGATTTGAATGCCTCACTGGATTTTGGACTTGCATGGAGTCCATAGCCCCTTTGTTTTGGCCCATTTCTCCCATTTGGAATGGGTGTATTTACACAATGCCTGTACCCTCATTGTATTTAGGAAATTACTAACTTGCTTTTGATTTTACAAGACTATAGGCAGAAGGGACTTGGCTTCTCTCAGATGAAACTTTGGACTGTGAACTTTTGAGTTAATGCTGAAATCAGTTAAGACTTTGGGGGACTGTTAGGAAGTCATGATTGGTTGTGAAATGTGAGGACATGAGATTTGGGAGGGGGCAGGTGTGAGATAATATGGTTTGGCTGTGTCTCCACCCAGATCTCATCTTGAATTATAGCTGCCATAATTCCCATGTGTTGTGGGAGGGACCTAGTGGGACATAGTTGAATCACTGGGGCAGGTTTTTCTCATGCTGTTCTTGTGATAGTCAGTAAATCTTACAAGATCTGATAGATTTTTAAAGGGCAGTTCCCTTGCACATGCTCTCTTGTTTGTCACTATGTAAAACATGCCTTTGCTCCTCCTTCACCTTCTGCCATGATTGTGAGGCACCTTCAGCCATGTGGAACTATGAGTTCCTTAAACCTCTTTTTCTTTATAAATTACCCAGTCTGGGGTATTTATTCATAGCAATATGAATAATGAACTAATACATCATGTATTATTATTATGCAGTTCTTCCACAAAAAGGGTGGGTCATTTTTCCTGTCCCTTTTGTTTTTTGGTGGGAGAGAGTGCTCAGTCACATGGCTTTTTTTTTGGCCAATGAAATATAAGGTAGAAAAGAGAGTGTGCCTGTTTCAAGCCTCAGCCTTCTTTTCCTCCTCTCTTCTGGACATGACTTTAAATAGAACACACCAAGGCCAGTCTGATAGCTCATGGAGGATGGCCCAAGGAGGATGAAACATAACCTCCTTGGAGATCTACAACATTAAATGGCTGCCCCTAGATACCATGGTCAAAGCAGAATTGCCCTAGCCACCCTCCCATTTATGAGAATGTGTGAGTGTATTTCCTTCATTTAATATTTTGCACTATATTTTATACTGCATGCTTAATTAATCATCCATCATCCTTCTTGACAGCAATTTCAGAAAAATTAGAGGTTATATCTCTCTCAGTTTCCAATATGTTCACTGTCCCTTTCATGGAGCTAGACATAAAATAAGTATTCATTATATATTTGTTTAATTTAACTTTTACCAGAGTGTAAGATTTTTATGGACAAGTATTATGTTTTATTTACTTCTCATTTACTTTCAACCTGCAACTACAACACCTATATCACCTATTAATTATAGTATACACAAATATGTGTGTGTGTATACACACACACACACACACACATATATAGATAGATAGATAGATAGATAGATAGATAGATAGATAGATAGATAGATATACCTCCCCTTCAGTAACAGGTGTATATATATACCTGTTACTGAAGGGGAGGAAGTTACCAGAGGGATGACGGCCCTATTCCCTCCCTGATCAAATGTGCCTGAGATTCTTTGGTCTCACATTTGCCTAAGAATGGGAGAGTGGACCCCACCAGCGACGGTGAGCTCCTTAAATATTGAACCTGAAAAGTTTTGTAGAAAAGTGATTTATTTTGGGGACAGAAAGAGAGAAAGACACAGAGAGAGGAGTGAGAAGGATAGAGATAGAGCGAGAGAAGCGAAAAACAGCTCTCACACTGAGTGAGAGGAGAGAAAAACAATTCTCACATTGAATGAAAGGGGATCCAGAAAGATGGAGTCCACATTGAGGTGGGAGAAGGGGACTTTTAATCTGGGAGGAATTCCCACCCCATTCAAGTTTTCTGAGCCTATGAAAGGAGTTCCCCCAAACTTTCGCTGTAGTGATTGACTTTGATTATTTTCCGGCCCACTCAAAAGTTTAAGCAAAGACCTCTAGGCTCCCAGATGGAGAAGAGGGGAGGTAAGGCACTGGGAAGCTCTAGCCTTCAAAACTGCACCCCCTTGTGGACCTGGGGAGAGAATACATTCCCTTATACTCACATATACATATGTATTATATCCAAATGACCAACATATGTGAATAGGTGTATAGATAAAAAAGAGAAAGCAAATTATATTTTGGATGGATTATGTAGTGTAGGTTTAAGGTAAATGGGTTATAATAAACATGACCAGATTAACAGGAATAGTAGAAGATGAGAGACTGAATACACAAACAATGGCTAGACCACATACAAAAACCGACATCTGACACACAGTTTGCAATAACAAGCCAGGAAATTATTTACACAACCAGCTCAGGAAAGGCAAACTGCTGTAAGCGGCAGTAGTAGGGCTTGATCAATAACTAACAGCTTTTCCAGTTTTTGTCCCTGATTCCAACTTAGGACCAGCCAAAGAAAGCCAAATATGCAACCTCAGTCACATAGAATGACTGCTTCTAGTTAGATCACCTACAGTTTCCCATGCTAAAGCCACCAATCAGGGCATACCTGAAGCCTTCCCTTTGCCCACTGTAAAGCTTTCCCACTCCTCGACCTGCTCTGAAGTCTCTGCTAAAATGCAAATAACAGTGGCTACCTCCGTTGATATAGCAAGCTCTGAATAAATAGTCTTTACTTTTCTAATTTGCTTGGACTTTGTTTCTTTCCAATGACCTATCTAATTTTGAAGTCAGCATTTTTGTCTGGTCACCTACTTGTGGCCTGCTGGATACAAAACAGGACACTAAGCTAAAATTGCTTATAACAGAGAGAAAGTCACGTAGAATGTGTAGGTCTGAGAAGACAAAGGCTGACGGATTTTTAGCTGTGTATATTTCAGTTAAGGAAAGCATAAAATACTTAAATATAGGGAGAAAGGTCTTTTCATATGGATTATGAGAGAGCTATATGAAATATTTTGTAACGTATTGCTACTTATGATAATAATTCATATGAAAATATTTTATTTGAACAATACTTCTTACTGGGTTAAGATGGGAATAGTGGAATTTGGAATTATACTGAAAAATACGCTGTCTGAAAATGACAGAAATAAAAAGAGTTTAACTGCACATAAGGGCAATATGAGACTTGTAGAATACCATGCTGAACGTGAATATGTCTATTTCATTTGATATGCACATGTAACTCTTCTTGAAGGGGGTCATTTTCATAAGAAAAAATTGAAAAAGCTTTATTTTGACCACAACAACCCCCAACAATGATGCGTTCAACTCCCATCTTTCCACTAGAGATGCTTGCTTCCTTAACAATATCACAGTTTCCTTTCAGAACTTTTTAGTCATTCTTTATTAAGCAGTCACTTTTATTATTTAGAATTTTATGAAACCTCAGTCTCATATTCATTTTGAAGCTCTTATCTCTACCTGCTAAGTCTAGATGAATCACATTGGAGTGCTGGAGTGAAGCGGTTATGAGGTCTGTTCTTTAGTTGCAACTTTCCTCCCTTTCTCCACCCTGTTCTTGCCCCTCAGGCAGAGTCCTGGGACAGGCAAAAGACAGACTCCTCCCTGACTATATAAGCTGCCAGCCCCTCCTCCTTTTGGATGTCACTAGTAATATAAAAAATCAAAATAAAGATAAAAATCAATTGATGCTAAAACATTTAAAATATATAAAATTAAATAATACTTTTTATAGAATTAAATACATAGTTTTAAATCAATCACATAGGTAAATAAATTTATGCATTAGATTTACCTTCAGAAAAATCAAAGGCAATAATTTAACGTTGTACCCTTTTAAATGTGTTCTTTCCAATTAACTGAAGAATAATATGTTAATTTTAATTTTAATTTGTTCACCTATGCAATTGAGAAATGAATTCCAAGGTAGCAGATAAACTAATAACAAAATAATTTATCTTTTATTTTAGTTAATACTATAGTACAAACATTTGTTGGAGAATCAAATGACCTTATCAATCAATTTGACAATAACTTCTCATCCTTTACTCCTTTTTCTACCCAAATTTCAAAAATTGAAATAAAACACCGGAAATATAGACACATTAGGATAACTTACAAAATGATACTAAGTCAGGAAATAAGTTCACTTCTTTTACCTCCATGAACACAAATATGCAAAACATGTACTTACGTAAATGATAGATACTTTTTATTTCCAGAGTTTTCTAAGTTAAAAATAAGCTGTTAATAACTATTCATAGCATTTTTCCTAAATATGTTAAAGTAAATCAATAAAAATACTTTAATGTTCAAATTATTAGGTTCAATTATTTAGATGAAGAGATAAAATGTACTTACCATATACAGGTTGTTGGCCAGAATTACAACCACCAGAGCCAAAAAATATCCTTTTATATTAGTTGAGAAGTTAGAGAAGGCAACCATTACCCATGGAGACCAAGAGATTGGCACTTTACTTACGTCCATTATCTCAAAAGCATAAACACAAGGACTGTGATCCAACAGCAGCACATAGAGAAGACATCTGCTTGTGAAGAATTAAAGACTGGGTCATGTGTAAAATTTATATAAGCGATAAAACCTTGGACTAGACATATATAGGCATAGGATAAGTGGAAATCCTTTTATTTGTATGTTTAGGACACAGGAGAAAGTCAGGAAGTCTCTAAATTTTGGTCAGTGACTAAGTGAAGAATGCAAAGAAAAATGCTACAGAGAAAAAGGTTGTTAGTTTAAAAACTAGTCTGCATTGTGCCCTTATTACTGTTAAAAATAACCTAGATTATTAACTCAGTTAATTTTTATAAACTTAACTCAGGACATAGAATGGAATATTTTTTTTCTGATAAACTCATGATTTTGACTTTGTGATAGAATATAATGTTTGGATTAGACTAATCATTTGCCTAGGTTGTTGATTAAATTCTGTCATCTAAAAGCTGGCTTTAGAAAGATATCTCAAATAGATATTGTGCCATTAATTATGCTTTAGTTGAATAATTATTGGCCATCGTGGAGTGCTCATGTCAAATCACCACGATGGCTTTCTTGGAATAGAAGCAAACATTAATCTGGATTAATTTGGTATATTTTTACTTAATTTACAATGCACAACATTTTGTACTACCAGCCACTTGAAATAATGGCTAGTATCTGCTTGTCTCTTCTTTTTAATATTATAATCAAATAAATGTGAGAGAAGATTAAGAAAATCTAAAAAGTTATTAGCAAGTTGGTACATTAGCAAGTCTCTGACAATATAATTACTGCAACTAGTTAATGAAGACATACTTACAGTTCCCAAGATGTATTTGTATTTTCCACATTTTCTCTTAAGATTTATTCTTGTATTCCTTCTCCTTCTATTTTTCCTCTTACCTTTCTCTTCCCTCCTTTCCCCTACACTCTCCTCCTCACTTTACTTCTCCTCTTTCACCTCTTCTAATTTCTTCTCTAGTTTCAGCCCTATAATACATTATAACATAAAGCCAAAATTTAAAGTGTTTGATAATGACTATTCTCTAAAGTGTACATACTAATGTAATGTTGAGGTTCAGGGGAGCCCCCCACTCCCCTGAGAGGATGTTTCTCCAGGTTCTTGGCCCCTTGTTCTCTCAAGAATGAGACAGGAGACCATGGCACAGTGCACTCCTAAATATCGGACCCAAAAACAGTGTTTGCACAAAGTGATTTATTTAGGTAGAGAAACAGAAAAAGGAGAGGAGGAGAGAAAGCTTCCATGAGAGAGAGTGTGTGTGGAAGGGGACCCCAGAGGGGTCAAGGACTTTTAACGTGGGAGCAATTCCCTCCCTCTCCAAACCCCACGGCCAATGCAAAGTGCACCCTTAAACTTCTGCTGGAGTGATTGACTTTTTGACCCTTTCCCATGCCTGCAATAATTCAAATAGAAATTGTTAAACCTCCTGGATGGAGAGAGATGGGAGGGGAGCATGGCATGGTGCTGGGAAGTTCTTGCCCTTTAAACTACACCTCCTTGTGGACTCAAAAAGAGAACATCTTCCCTCATTCCCCACTCTGAACAGGAAAGTTCAACTCCCATTGGAACATGGGCATCGATCACTCTATAACTACTTCCTGCTGAAATGGGGCATAGAAAGGGCCCTGTGGTTGAGGTTTCCTCTGGAGGGGAGCCTTTTAGGTGTGCAGGTTGAAGTCCACGATAGAGCTCACCAGCCAAAGACATTCAGAACTCCAGTTGCAGGATTATCTGTGACCTTATGGCTCTATAAGAAATGAATGTGACAAGGTGGTTAGAGATGAAAGGCCCAGAGGCCAACAATTATAGAATGGTTATAAATGAGCCTATGAGAGAATAGAGCAAGGACAGTCAGTTGTTAAACAAGCTTCATGATACTATTTCTTGAAGATCTTTAGCCCTGTGTCTGATTGATTTCTGAGTTCTTTAACTATGTTTAAAACAACACTTAACTGATTTACAAAGTAGCAGCATTTTCCTAGAAAAACACAGGTTTCTTCCCACTATGAAAAGGATAATCAGAGTTCAAGAGTTATTTTGGTAGGGCCCACTTCTCTTCCCACTGCCTGTAGGGGGCAGAGTCTGGGCATCCAGGTAGCCTGAGATACCCTGGCCGTCTCGACCCTCCCTGGCTCCTCCTGGGGTACAGGAGCTGAAAAGCCCTGGTTGGCACTGGTGGAGGTAGTTGCCACAGGAAGTCCCACATATGGAGGTAGTTCTGAGGAGGGCTGAATAGCTAGCTATAGGGTACAGGCCTGACAAAACTGAGGCTTATTCCTTAGGGAAAAGGTTTCTACAGGGAACCTCCAACCATTTACCCTCACTTTTACAATACAGGTCTAACTGTAGAATAGTGTCATATATACACTTCCCTTTGGGGGCCAGGTTTTTCCACTTGGCAGGGGGTAATTTGGCCACTCTGTTCAGCAGAGGAAAATGAGCCTCTTCTTCTTCAATGGTTGTGTGTCAAATTGGTCCCAATTTTCCAGTATACACTTTAATGGGGACTTGATCTTGGGAAGATTAGCACCCATCTGAAATTGAACACAAAGAATGGCAGCATTCCTGGTTAATAATTACAGCCTTTTGACCTGAGGCATCCCCCAGGTAAGATACTGGTAACAAGCATCCTCCAGTCAGTATCTCAAAATTTCTGTGCCTAAGATGTGTGATCATCTTTTTTGGAGGGCCTCCCATGTACTGGATTTGAATCACGCCTACCAGCGTTATGGGACACTCACTGTCTGCATGACCTCCAGTGACCACTATAGAGGCATGAAGGGCTGCTGGTTTGAGTGGTTCATACCAATGAGTCCTTGACAAGGCCAGTGAGGCTCAGGAGATGGATACCAATATTCCCCAGCAAAAGTCCAATTTACACAGGCCAATTTATAAAAGTGCTCTAATAGGGTAAACTTCTAGGGAGGGGCCATTAGAGCACACAGTTTAAAGAAGGCAGACTGAGTGGCTGAGGCCAGAACAATACTCTGAAGACCAGGGCCTCTTCCTCTAACCCATTTTCCAGTAGGAAAATGCTCTTAGGGATGTGAGGCCTGCCATTGACTATTTGCGACCTGGACTCGGTTTAACTATGATCATCTAGATGGAAAATTTCTGCCATAGAGAGAAAGCCAATCCTAAGCAAGACAAATTATACAACAAACACAAAGACCCATAGCCTTCAGCTTCTGAATTTCCCCAAAAGGTTTCCCCAGTTTAAGACTGGCTCCACTGAAGATTTGAACTAGGAAACTTGCAGTTGCAGGCCCTATGCCTTAACCTCGTCACTATTTGACCACTAGTGTTAAAGTAAGATTTCTTAAGAAGCTTTTGTAATCCATATTTTGAATGAGAATACTGTACTCTGAGGCAGTGTGGCCACCTGAAAGTGGCCAGCAGCTGCTTTTTCTTTCCTAGCCACATGCCAAGAGAAAAAAAAAAAAAAAAAATGCTTACTGCTGTGAGTTTAAAGCTGGCTGTGAGTTTCAGGAACTGTGCCACACCCCTACGGCTTTCAGTTGACCGTGTTGACCCTGCCAGAACCACGTGTATGCTTGGGCCACTCCTGGAGCCATTGCCCACACAGGGACCTGCAGCTGGCAGGTGAAATTTCCGGGGAAGCCTTTTTACACTCCTGCCTGTGACCGGGGATGCCAGAGAGGCCTACCAGAAACATGCATCAGGCCACTGTGCTCCCTGGTCCCACGCAGGCTCCAGTTTTACACAGGCTCCGGCTATACCCCGTCCCTTCCCTACTGTTTTTCTCCGCCCAACTGCAGCTTGCTGCACTTGCCCAGGCCCACCCTTGGGACTGAGCTGCTGATGGTCCAAGTTCCCATTCCCGGTCAGCAAGGAGCGAAAGGGCCAGGGGTAGTGCTAACCCAGTAGACCCCACAGGCTCTTGTCTCAGAGATAATAGCCCAAGGAGAGGGAAAGCAGAGAGAAAGCTTCAAGGAAAAAATTGCACCTTTAATTCAGGCTGGCCTGCACTGCTTAAGACAGGCTGGGGCCTCCACGGCTTGGCGCCACTGTTCCAGTGTTCTTAAAGAGACAGGACAGAATGGAGCCGGTTTTGCTTACGGTTTTAAGTCTTCTCCTCCTGGCTGGCTGGCCAAATGTAATGCTGGGGTTCAGAGGAGCCCTCAGCTCCCCTGAGAGGATGTTTCTCCAAGTTCTTGGTCCCTCGCTCTCTCAAGAATGAGAGACGGGACCATGGCACAGTGCGCTCATAAAGTACATACCGGACCCCAAAACAGTGTTTGCAAAAAATGATTTATTTAGGTAGAGAAAGAGAAAAAGGAGAGGAAGAGAGAAAGCTTCCATGAGACAAAATATGGAAGGGGACCCCAGAGGGGAATTCCAGTCCCGTGTGGGCACAAGGACTTTTAACCTGGGAGGAATTCCCTCCCTCTCCAAGCCCCCCTGGCCAATGAAAAGAGTTCTCTTAAACTTCCTCTAGAGTGATTGACTTTTTGACCCTTTTCCATGCCTGTGATAATTAAAACAGAAACGATTAAATCTCCCAGATGGAGAGAGATGGGAAGGGGCATGGCACTGGGAAGTTCTTGCCCTGAAAACTACACCCCCTGTGGACCTGGAAAGAGAACATATTCCCCCACTAAGATGTATTAATATAACACTATTCTGTGCTGACTATTCTTAAATTTGATTATAGTTAATCTCCTTTCTCGTCCTGTCTTTTTTGTAGTCTATCTGCCTAAAATGTTCTACCATCCCCTTCTTATTTTTATTTGATCAATTTCACCTGTCTTTCAATTCAGTATAATGCCTTCTAGAAGACTTGCCTAGCTTCCTAACCTCATAAGATAGGAAGTCCTCTTTTATGATTCAATAAGTTTGTGGATTTGTTTTCAGCATATTTAACTAATTTTTAAATAACTACTTGTTAATACATATTTTCCTACAAATGTATAAACACCTTTTGAGAATAAATATTTTTAAATTATTCTTACTTTATTTAGAATTTTATATTGTACCTGACACATGTTAAGGTTCAAACCACTTGTAAATTTAAAAAATTAACTGAAAATTAATTTAATTAATATAACACATATTTAATTTGGTTTTTTATTTGTTTAAGGGACCATATTAGAAAATAAATATTTATTTATTTAGAGACAAAATCTTGCTCTTTTGATCAGGCTGGAGTGCAATGGCAGGAATGTAGTTCACTGCAGCATAGAAATCCTGGGCTCAAGCAATCCTCTCCACTTAGCCTCCCAAGTAGCTGGGACTACAGATGCCTGCCATCATGCCCAGTTAATCTTTGATTTAAAAATCATTTTAGAGATGGGATCTTCGTATTTTGTCCAGATTGGTCTCAAGCTCTTGGCCTCGAGGGATTCTCCCTCCTCAGCCTCCCAAAGTGTTGGGATTATAGGCGTGAACAACCATATGCAGCTTAGATATTGTTGTTTTTTTTTTTTTAAATCAAGAAATAATTCCTTCCTACAAGTTTTCAGAAGGAAAACATGTATATTTTTAGAATAGAAATTAATATTACATTTCATAAATATGTAACTTTATTTACTGGCATGTGAGAGATATGCATTGGTGATTTTAAAAATTAGTTATTGACCAGCTGTTAGAATAACATATAAAGAAACATTCTAATTCAGTGCCTGTCATATAATTGCTTAATAAATAACGAATACATTATTGAATGGGCAAACTTTCTCATAAATTCTTTCTCTCTAATTGATGAACATTTATTTGTTCTACATTCTATCTTGATTTTTCAAAAGTTATTCTTCATTGTCTTCCATTAACCAATAAATGTGGGCCATCTTGGGCCCTCTACAATGATGGAACAATAAAACAGAGGCTGGGTTCTTGAAAACTTCCAAGTAATAGAGATACTGTAGTGAGTACTTTTCCATAGGAAATAAATAAAATTCTATATGCTTCTGCTGTGTTTGTGTTACAGAACATAAATCCTATTTAAAATACTCCCATTAAGTAACGTACCCTCACTAGCAGTATAAAAAAGTTTCTATAATGCAGTAATAGCTATTTTAGATGTCCTAAATTTTTACAGTATGATGGTGTGAACAAGAATTTTATTCTCTTGATTAAAGTAGAAATTTGCCTAAGATTTCCCTGAGTTTTCTAATATGTTCTGACATCTATAGGCATTGTATTTGTATTATAAAGCAAATGTCCCCTCAGTCTCTACTTGTTCTGCTTTATGATATTACTTAGTGAACCCACATTTTTTATATTAATGTTGTTAAGTTAAATTTTTTCTTCATGATTTTTTATTTTATATTAGGTTTGAGAATTAATTTCCTAACCAAATATTATGAAGGTATTCTTCAATATTTTTCAGTAAGACTTAGAAGTCTCTCTTTCACATTTAGATCTTTACTTCACCAGGAATTAATGTTTGTGTGGATAAACAAAAATTACAGAAGGCTACTGTGTTGGACTGGGCTCCTGCCCTAGGCCCCAACAGACCGGGACAAACCAAAATTTAAGGAAACAGGTAGGTTCCCAAACAGACCAGTTATTCCAGGAATCGGGAATTTTGGTCTGCCTGAGTCATTGTTTTAAGGAAGTCCTTTGTGCTTTAACCATTACAAATAAAGTAACCTCATGTTAACCAATGATTTATTTTTCTTTCCATTGTTCTGTTTCCATGTTTCCTCCTTTCAAAAGTTTCTGCCATTGCCCAGTGGGAGCTTTCATTCTGTTTTGTAGGTTTGAAGCTACCCTGGATCATGAATGGCAAATAAAAGCCAATTACTTAGATATCTATCTAAATTTGTTGGAATGCTGTCTTTGGACAGTATTTAATGTGAGATAGGGAGAGGTGTTTAAGGATGTTTGTTTATTTCTTTTTATTTTCTGCTTATATATTTATCTGTAATAGGAATGATAGGAGAAAAGATGATCTAAGAATATTCTTCACTCAAGTTAAATAAATATTTTTAGGTTGAAAGAAAGTGAATCAATTAAAATATTTTAGCATATGATGGCATAACTCATATAACTTAATGGCTTTCAGAATTAAAAATTGGTATGGAAGATACTAGAATGATAACTAAGGAACAATAGTCAGACTTTATAGCTGGTCAATTTTGTTATTGTATGATTAGAGAACAAGGGTAGAATAAAAGAATATGTAGAGAATTGGGGGGATGAATAATAAAGCATTTATCTCTGATCGTGTTAGACAAGATATTAAAAAACAACCCATATTCTGAGTGACAATATTAATTATGGCCCTGATTCATAATGGACATGACGTCAACATCAAGGAAATGATTGCTGAATGAATGTGAATTGTTCAATGAATAAAAGCCATAGGATAGAATTAATACTGAGGTGTTATCAGATAGCCAGATATTATTATCTTGAAAAATGAAAATTTTGAAACTCTCAATGGATACCACCAATCTATTATGTCCAGACTGTCAGCTAAGGCAGGGTTTAGTTTATGGAGCTGGGATCTCACCCCTGAGGGGTAATAAAGTATTCAATTTGAATGTCTGTGCTGGTGATGCTAGGTTAATCTGTGAGTTTATAGTTGACTCTCCTTGCTCTCTAATATACTTTATTCTTGCTGAGCAGGAGGCTTCCCTGTTCGCAGGCATTATTTGTTGTCAAAAGGAGGCCAAGCAGATACAGGCGAGTATTGATTCTAGTGCAAAGAGGAACAGAGAAAATGCTGAATACGATGTGGCAGGCAGGCACTCAAGTGGAAATACTGAGGAGAATTCCAAAGATGTTAGACTGGACACTGGCAACCAACCATCTGAAGTGATGGATATTTTAAGGTTTATTGACATTTCATAATAGAATAGATAAAACACAATCTATCAAAAGAATAATTAAAGTTAATTTGAGTACTCTAAGTCTTCAGCCAAAACCAGACTAATGCAATAATAGTAGTTACCATTTATTAATTAGATACTTTTCCCAATAACCTATTTGATTCTCACAACACCCTTATGCGGTAGCTTTGATTGTTTAACTCACTTATGTGAAATGGAAAATGAAAGGTTAAGTGGTTTTCCCCAGATCATTCAAGAGGTAAATGGCAGAAGAAAGGGTCCAAATTTATGTCTGCCTGTCCCTAAACCTAGCAATTTTATTTCTAAACTATTTTGCCTTCCCACCTGGAGAAGCAACTACAGAGAATACAATTTCTGAGAAGCAGAAAAAGGATTTACTCATAGAGCACATATCCTGCGTGCCGAGTGATGCTTAAAATCCCCTTAACGGGGTGTTAAATTTTTTGCTTCTATGGTCTGAGATAAGATTTAAAATGCAAATAAACTTTAGAGAGATAACATTTGGTTGTAAATTCATGAAAATAAAATAAAACCTTTTTGTGAGCAGATTTGTTGAGGGAATAAAGATTATACGCCACATGGTACATAAAGGAGGAGACAAACTGTGGCAAGGGAGAAGGAAAGAGACCAGGGACCACACATGATGAGAAAGATAATCTTGTATTGCATCGCTGTTATTCCTAGGTGACAATCTGTTCTAAATGTTGTGCTGTCATGTCATTAGGATCTTTAGAGAACAATAATGACAACAGGAAAGAAAAACATCGTTTTAGATAGACTTTCATATTTTAGACCTATAAAAAGGAAATAAAAACAATAATAGAGGAACGTGAATATATTTAATTCCTCACTTTTGATTTCCTGAAAAGTGCTACAATACCATAATGCTACATTTTGATTCCCCCTTTTACATTTTTCTCTTTAAAAACTGTGCTTTTGACTGTGCTCAGAGAGCCATTTCTACCTGCCAATGTTGTCTCTGGGAAAAAAGGCAAGTTAAAAGGACATTTGCGCGGCTTCTGTAATATCAGAAAATGTGCACAGCTGCTACAAATATGTTACACTAGTAACATCTGGAAAGAGAGTTTCCCATTTGATTAAATCACTGACATTCAGTAACACATATGCATCTATTATTATACTTTTTATTCTATCCTCTCCAACCCCCAGTTCATAACAACCCTGTAAAAAAAAAAACTTTAAAAATGCCTGCATTTCTCTCCTAAATTTGAAAATCTCCCAGAGTGCATAATATTCAATGTTTGACTGGAAAATTACACACATTAAAGGGTGTTCAAAATTAAAACTGGAATTGTTTTGCTAAATTCTCAGTGTTTGCTGTTAACATTAAATAATTAACTGACTTATGTTAAACAATAGTACTGAGCAAATCACCAAATAAAAACCTCAGTATTTGGTATATGCATGAGTAACATCCATGGAAGTTTAAATTATCAAATGGGAAGATATAAAAGAATGCTAGTTCACAGTAATAAAGCAAAATACTTTAAGACAAAGTTGGTAAAGCAATCTCTAGGACCCCAATTTCTTTCTCTCTCTCTTGCTTTTTTTTTTTTTTTGCCAAATATGCATATCTTCTCAACTAATTTTTTTAAAAATCACCATTTCCACTATGACAAAAAATAAAATAAAATCAACATTTTTTTTTCCTGTGGAATTTCAAAAACTGCTGTTAATCAACAGAAAATGTTTTCATTAACAATTTTAACTTTGCCAGTTTAAATTACATCGTATCATGATAGGCTTCATATAACAGAAAAATCCTTACTTATGATGATCCAAAGAAAAAGTAAAAAGAATGCAATAAGGCAGTTTTTTTCAAAATTAAAGTAAAATAAAACAATAAGTATTACACACACACACACACAAACACAACACACACACACACACACACTCCCTATTATATAACTGACACAATGTTAAGCTTAAATAAATAAATAAATAAATGAGACCATATGTTCTCTAAAAGCATTTCATTAACCATTATGCATTATGAATTATCAGAGGTAGATAAAATATGGAATATGGCCCAAATTCACTGGATTATGGAAAAAGTTTTAAAGAACTACAAGTACTACCAAGTATTGACTATTTATGATATGCCATGTGCTGCCTAAAGGACTTTGCATATTTCTTTCAATCCTCTAACAATATCACCTTTTGAGTAATGTCTTTTATTAGTTCAATTGAAAAGTACTGGAATCAAGTTCTCAGGGTTTAGGCAATTATCACCAGACAGCCAAAGCAGAAAAAAAATTGAACCCCATCTCCCTGATCCCCACTTCTGTCTTTGTTATTCTGCTCTATTACCAACAAAAATGTAGCCTGAATTTTGATTGATATAGTATGTCAGTCCCCAAAAAAAATGTTCACTGATATTTGTGGTCATTTTTGAAGCAGAGACAGAAATCTTATGAAAGACTTGTTTCCATTAGACAGCACCCAGCACATATAGCCTATGGCCATTTATTTGTTAGCAATGACTTAGATAAACTTGTCGATCTGCACAAGAATCCTAATGTAAAGTGGATGATTACATTAATTATTTTCAAGTGTATGTAGTTTTTCATGTACTATAAGACTACTATTAGACATTATTTTTTATCTATTTATTTTAACAAGAACAATGCATCTAAGAAGCAATCCAATGCTTGAAATAGAATGAAAGTACTATGTTGCCAGATCTATATTTGGCTGTAAGCAAAGGATGAAATTTTAAAAAAATGAATAAAAAGAGAGAGGGAGGAAGTGAAGAAAGGAGAGAAAGAAAAGAAAAGAAAAAGGAAATAAAGAAAGAAATAGAAAGAGAAGGAAATAAATTAAAGAAAGAAAGAAAAAGAAATTAAAAAAGAAAGAAGAAAGAAAGAAAGAAATGAAGAAAAAAAGAAAAGGAAAGAAAGAAAGAAAAAGAAAGAAGAAAGAAGAAAGAAAAGGGTAAAGGAAGGAAGGAAGAAGGAAGAAAGTTATTTAAATAAAAGGAAACATTTTATGTTCTGGATTTAAAAATGATGAAAGGATTGCAACTTCTGCTTTTTTTTTTTTTGCCTTTCCATTAGCTTGGTAAATATTTATCAATTCCTTTATTTTGAGGCTATATGTGTCTTTGCATGTGAGATGAGTCTCCTGAACACAGCACACTGATAGGTCTTGACTCTATTCAATTTGCCAGTCTATGTCTTTTAATTGGGGCATTTATCTTGTTTACATTTAAGGTTAATATAGTTGTGTGTTAATTTGATTCTTTCATTATGATGCTAGCTGGTTATTTTGCCCATTACTTGATGTAGTTTCTTCACAGTGTTGATGGTCTTTACAGTTAGGTATGTTTTTGCAGTGGCTCATACTGGTTTTTTCTTTCCATGTTTAGTGCTTTGTTCAGGAGCTCTTATCAGGCAGACCTGGTGGTGACAAAATCTCTCAGCATTTGCTTGTCTGTAAATGATTTTATTTCTCCTTCACTTACGAAGCTTAGTTTGGCTGGATATGAAATTCTGGATTGAAAATTATTTTCTTTAAGAGTGTTATATATTGGCTCCCACTCTCTTCTGGCTTGAATAATAAGAACTATTTATGAGAAACTCAGAGCCAATATCATATCAAATGGGCAAAAGCTGGAAGCATTCTGATTGAAAACTGGCACAAGACAAGGATGCCCTCTCTTACCACTCCTATTCAACATAGTATTGGAATTTCTGGCCAGGGCAATAAGGCAAGAGAAAACAATAAAGGGTATTCAAATAGAAGAGAGAAATTTAAATTATCTCTGGCTGAAAATGACAAGACTACATATTTAGAAAACCCCATCACCTCAGCCCAAAAGCTTCTGAAACAGATAAGCAAGTTCACCAGAGTCTCAGAATACAAAATCAATGTGAAAAAAAAATCACAAGCATTTCTATACACCAATAATAGGCAAACAGTCAAATCATGAGTCAAATCCCATTCACAGTTGCTACAAAGGAAATAAAATATCTAGGAATACAACTTACAAGGGAGGTGAAGGACCTCTTCAAGGAGAACTACAAATCACTGCTCAAGGAAATAAGAGAGGACACAAACAAATGGGAAAACATTCCACGCTCATGGATAGAAAGAATCAATATCATGTAAATGGCCATACTGTTCAAAGTAATTTATAGATTCAATGCTATCCCCATTGAGCTACCATTGGCTTTTTTCACAGAATTAGAAAAACTACTTTGAATTTCATATGGAACCAAAAAAGAGCCTGAATAACCAAGACAATCTTAAGCAAAAAGAACAAAGCTGGACGCATCATGCTACCTGACTTCAAATTATACTACAAGGCTACAGTAACAAAGCAGCATGGTACTGGACCAAAACAGATACATAAACCAATGTAACAGAACAGAGGGCTCAGAAATTATGCCACATATCTACAACCATCTGACAAAAATAAGCAATGGGGAAAGGATTCCATATTTAATAAATGCTGTTGGGAAAACTGGCTAGCCATATGCAAAAAACTGAAATTGAATCCCTTCGTTACACCTTATACAAAAATTAACTCAAGATGGATTAAAGACTTAAATGTAACACCTAAGACCATAAAATTCCTAGAAGAAAACCTTGAGAAAACCATTCAGAACATAGGCATGGGCAAATACTTCATGACTAAAACACCAAAAGCAATGGCAACAAATCCAAAATTGACAAGTGGAACCTAATTAAACTAAAGAAGAGCTTCTGCACAGCAAAAGAAACAGTCATCAGAGTGAATAGACAACCTGTCAGAATGGGAGAAATTTTTGCAATCTATCCATCTGAAAAAGGATTCATATCCAGAATCTACAATGAACTTAAACAAATTTACAAGAAAAAAAAAGAAAAACTCCATCAAAAAGTGGGTGAAGGATATGAACAGACACTTCTCAAAAGAAGACATTCATGTAGCCAACAAATATATGAAAAAAAGCCCATCATCACTGGTCATTAGAGAAATGCAAATCAAAACCGAAATGAGATACCATCTCATGCCAGTTTGAATGGCAATCATTAAAAAGTCAGGAAACAGGCTGGGAGCAGTGGCTCACACCTGTAATCCCAGCACTTTGGGAGGCCAAGGGGGGCAGATCACAAGGTCAAGAGATCGAGATCATCCTGGTCAACATGGTGAAAACCCATCTCTACTAAAAACACAAAAAAATTAGCTGGGCTTGGTGGCGCGTGCCTGTAGTCCCAGCTACTCGGGAGGCTGAGGCAGAAGAATTACTTTAACCCAGGTGGCAGAGGTTTCAGTGAGCCGAGGTCACGCCACTGCACTCCAGCCTGGCACCTGGTGACAGAGTGAGACTCCGTCTCAAAAAAAAAAAGAGTCAGGGAACAACAGATGCTAGAGAGTATTTGGAGAAATAGAAATGCTTTTACAATGTTGGTGGGAGTATAAATTAGTTCAACCATTGAGGAAGACAAGGTGGTGATTTCTCAAGGATCTAGAACCAGAAATACCATTTAACCCAGCAATCCCATTACTGGGTATATACCCAAAGGATTATAAATCATTCTATTATAAAGACACATGCACCTGTATGTGTATTGCAGTACTATTCACAGTAGCAAAGACTTGGAACCAACTCAAATGCCCATCAATGATAGACTGGATAAAGAAAATGTGGCACATATTCACCATGGAATACTATGCAGCCATAAAAAAGGATGAGTGCATGTCTTTTTCAGGGACATGGATGAAGCTGGAAATCGTCATTCCCAACAAACTTACACGGGAACAGAAAACCAAACACCGTATGTTCTCACTCATAAGTAGGAGTTGAGCAATGAGAACACATGGACACAGGGAGGGGAACATCACACACCAGGACCTATTGGGGAATGGAAGCTGGGGGAGGGATAGCATTAGCAGAAACACCTAATGTAGCTGATGGGTTAATGTGTGCAGCAACCCACCATGGCATGTGTATACCTACATAACAAACCTGCACATTCTGCACATGTTTCTCAGAACGTAAAGTATTATAAAAAAAAAGTGATAAAAGTTTATAAGTAATTGATCAAAGTAGCAAATATGTTGTATGTTGTAAGTGTTATCTACAGATCATAATCATACTTTAGTTTTATTTTTAAAATGCTTAAGTAAATTGCTAGATTTAATCACTGTTATTTTATGATATTAAAGGGCTTGTCTGTTCATTATGTAGTTAATAAAAAATACACCAGGCTACACTAGCTTTTCATTTTTCCTCTCAGCAAAACTTTTTGAACACTACTTCCATATTTGTATATGTGTTTGGAGCTCATAGTATTTTGATTATATTTGGGTTGAAATAATTTTATTGCCTCTGTACTAAAACATTCGAGTCATAATATATTTCATGCACAGTATTTCTCATTTATTTTAACTATATCTTAACCCTCATAACAGTTCATGTTTGCAATATATTTTAATTTTCAATCTAATTATAACTCATACATTTGTTATCTTAAGACATATACAAAATAAACATTTTTAAAAGCTTAGCTTCATCAGGATTTCCATGCTCCAATTTTAATGCCAGTATAATCCATTTAACAGAACTTCAAAATAGATTAAATTTCTATTGAAACATTGTTTGAGAAACACTGTGTGTATTACCTTCTGACTACACAATTGTCAGAGCTACATTTTTATATTTGTATTTAAGTAAAAATGGCTCCCTTCTTAATGAATGTTTTACTTTTCATGTTAAAGTAAATACAGTTTGTTTCTATTTTCTTTATTCAGCGTAGTCTAATCTGACCATCTCTAAAAGTTATCAAATTTCACAAAGTGTCATGAAACAGTGCCTACAAAATTATTATAAGTTATTGTAATTATCCTTATAATTAAAATAGGTAAGTTGAAATGAAAGTAGAATGATTAATAGAAATGAAAGTCAAAGCTGGATTATCTGGTATTATATCAGGGAAGGATTTATACTTTAGTAATCTGCATCTTAAATTGTTACAGGATGATACAGAAATTGCTATTAACTCTGTACTGACCAAGGCACTGACCATCTCTAAATAATTATAATGTATATTTAAATTTATTTTACTCTATGCAGCAGTGTAATATTGTAATATGGTCCTGTGGTGTTTTTGCACTATGTAATCTCCTAGTCTTAAATGTGAGTGGGATTTGTGACTATAATGAGATATCACTTTGGAGCTTATGTAATGGGATGGAAGGAATTTTGCTGATGTTATTAAGGTCTCTAATCAGTTGACACACAGTTAATTAAAAGAGATATTATTCTGAGTAGGAAATATCCTTAAAAGTAGTTTGTGAGATTTACAGAGAGATTCTCATGATAGCCTTAAAGAAGCAAAATGCCATGTTTTGGAGAGGGGCACATGTCAGGGTATGGTTGGCAACTTGTAGGAGCCAAGAATATCCCCTGTTGACAGTCAGCAAGATTGTTGTGACCTCAGTTCTATGACAACAAAGAAATATGTTCTACCAGCAGCTCATGCACTTAGAGAAAATGTCTGAACCTCAGGATCACCTTTCTGACCTGGCTGAAGCTTTGATTTCAGTCTGAGAGGATCCAGTCACTGAATATCAGGATTCCAACTTAATGGAACTATGAGATAATAAAAGCTGCTAAATGTGTGGTAATTTGTCATTCAACAATGGAAAATAAGCACAACACTCCTTATTTCAGGGGGCATCTGCCACTGTTTAAATCTTGGTGGAACTATTCAGAAAGGACTGGTAAAAGACATGCCCTAAGGGAAATAGTGGGCAATCTCAGCAGACATAATAGCAAGTGTCTGCTGATGGCACAGAGTCGTGCTAGTCCCCATCTAAACTTTAACTTATGTATTTCAGGACATGGGAGAAATGAAAACAGATCCTAATTTGATTATTACATGATTCTGTTTCCAATGAAGATGCTGAACTTAATACTACTCTTAGCTTTCTCCTCAAAGAGCAATCCTTGGAAGGAATACAGAAGGGACATTAGAAAAACAGAAAAATTGTAGGCAATTTCCAAAGTGACTGAGGTTTGCATTAAGCTGGCATGTATGGGTTGGTGGCTTTAGACTGGAGCAGGAGACAGCCAGGCAACACTCTGGCAAAATAATAAAAGATAGTAAATAATGGGATCTTGCTCATTGGCTTCCCACTTATGCCTCTATCTTGGCCCTCACATATTCGCTTACCACGCACCTGTTCAGTCTGTGCCAACTCAGCTCTCCCCTTTGCTTTGGATAGACAGTGCCAGCCATAACCCACATGGATCGTGACTTAATGCTTAGCTTTATGTGTCCTCATGAGTAAAATCAGAACACCATTAAGACTTTGTGCCTTAAATAGCTGACAAAAATGTGTTGGGCTCAGTTAATTCTGAGTAAAGCTGCATACTGCTATCCTCTAAACTCATAGCTGAAAAATTAAAATCTCAGGTGTAGTCCTTTCTAAAACCACATCTTTACTGGGACAAAGGATGAAACCCAGAGTTGATGCATTCCAATGAGAAATAGCTAAAAGTGCTTTGTGGGGCTCAGGGCTTTTAATATTCAGCCAGTCAACCCTAATACTAAGCTCAGGGTTGATCAAATGGCAATCTGGTTTCTTCTCTTATGAGTTGACTGATAAGTAGCTGACAACACTAGGAGATTATGAACTTGTGGGCCTAAATAACAACATATTTGAGGAGCCTGATTATTTCAAAAAATATATAATGCTGGATTAGAGTCCCCATCCAAAGCAGACATATATAATAAGTGCCACCATGTAATCCATCATTAATATTGTTGTATTTTAGAAGGGGAAGTGGGCACCATTAACAATTACACTAAGATAACAGATATAAACCTGGACAACCTCACATAAATTGATCTACAGTGAGTCTATTAATAAATATATTAAAACAGATAAGGAAGGATATAAGAAGGGTTAAGAAAATATGCTGCATTAAAAAGAAGCAAGCAGCAATACTAAGGAAAACTTACTTATTGAAATACAGAAAAAAGAGGAAACTAAAAAGGTTTCCAGTATCTAAAAAGGTCTGTAATCAGACTTCACCTCCCAGAATTTACATCTCATAAAAATGGGTCAGGTCACCCACAGGGGGAAGCCAATCAGACTCACAGCAGATCTATTGGAAGAAACCCTACAAGCCAGAAAAGAGTGGGGCCAATATTCAACATCCTTAAAGAAAAGAACTTTCAACCCAGAATTTCATATCCAGCCAAACCAAGCTTCATAAGTGAAGGAGAAATAAAATCCTTTATGGACAAGCAATTATCGAGAGATTTTGTCACCACCAGACCTGCCCTACAAGAGCTCCTGAAACACTAAGCATGGAAAGGAACAAGTACCAGTCATTGCAAAAGCAAACCAATTGTCAAAGACCAAAAATGCAATGAAGAAAATGAGTCAACTAATGAGAAAGAAAACCAGCCAGTAACAAAATGGCAGGATCAAATTCACACATAACAATACTAACATTGAATGTAAATGGCCTAAATGCCGCAATCAAAAGACACAATCTGGTAAAAAGATTTTTGCAATTTACCCATCTGACAAAGGGCTAATATCCAGAATCTACAAAGAACTAAAACAGATATACAAGAAAAAAACAAACAACCCCATTCAAAAGTGGGCAAAGGATATGAACAGACACTTTTCAAAAGAGGACATATATGAGGCCAACAAACATATGAAAAAATGCTCATCATCACTGGTCATTAGAGAAATGCAAATCAAAACCACACTGAGATACCATCTCATGCCAGTCAGAATGGCGATCATTAAAAAATCTGGAGACAACAGATGCTGGAGAGGATTTGGAGAAATAGGAACACTCTTAAACAGTTGGTGGGAGTGTAAATTAGTTCAACCATTGTGGAAGATGGTGTGGTGATTTCTCAAGGATCTAGAAATAGAAATTCCATTTGACCCAGCAATCCCACTATTGGGTATATACCCAAATAACTATAAATCGTTCTACTATAAAGACACATGCACACGTATGTTCATTGCAGCCTTGTGTACAATAGCAAAGACCTTGAACCAACCCAAACACCCATCAATGATAGACTGGACAAAGAAAATGTGGTACATATACACCATGGAATACTACACAGCCATAAAAAACGATGAGTTCGTGTCCTTTGTAGGGACTTGGATGAATCTGGAAACCATCATTCTCAGCAAACTGACCCAAGAACAGAAAGCCAAGCACCGTATGTTCTCATTCATAGGTGGATATTGAACAATGAGAACATGTGGACTCAGGAAGAGGAGCATTACACACAGGGGACAGTTGTGGGGGTAGGAGAGAGACAATGGGGGGTGGGGAGGGAGGGAAGGGTGGGGAGGGATAACATGGGGAGAAATGCCAGTTATAGTGTGCACCTAAAATAAAATAAATAAATTATTTTTAAAAATTAGTTGTATTAATAACATACAGCATTTTTCTTGATTTGTAAAATGAATATAATATTACTGTCTACTGTCTTTTTGCTAGGCATGGGATCTAAGGAGAATGTAATAAAATTATTTTGTTTTCATTTTAACATTAATAACTACCTTCTATTTATTGCAAATGTAGTACTTTAAAATGGGTAGCATGGATATAACGATTTTTTTAAAAAAGAAGAATGGGAAAATTTAAAGAAGATACTAAGTAAACATAGTATAAATAGAAAAGTTTCCAAAGATCTGCTAGTGATTGAGTTTTAAATAAACTGTGCAAGTGAAAATTGAAGAAAAGGAAATGTAGGCCCAAGAAGAATAACTAACAAAAAAAGAACAGGAAGAAAGAAAGAAAGAAAAAATAAGGAAAAATGAAGCACTGAAAATCTGGATTATATTCAAATTTCATGAAGTAATTTGGAAAAAAGAAAGTAAAAATTGCCATCAGAGCATGGCAAAAAATAGAACCAAACAGAAAATAAAGGAGAGATCATGGTGGGTCAATACACTTATGCTGTATTAAGAATTTTCTATTTTATCTTGAATACAATGGGGGTTTTACATGGTATAGTAATATAATAAAATGTGTTGCTTTTATAAAGATTATTTGGCAGCAATATACAGTAGAAGGGAGAGAGGTGTGATAAGTTAGAGATGCCAAAATCAATTTGATGCTATAGCAACAGTCCAAGTGAAGGGTAAATTACTGCCTTGTGATGCTGGCAGAGCAAATGGAGGGGTGTTAATAAATAACGATAGTCAGTATGATGAAGGTAAAAGTGGGTAAGCCTAAGTGGCTAATGGGACCCGGGCCTCAGAGGAAAGATGAAGTCTGGGATATGCCCCAGGTTTCTGACTTGGATGATTGCTTAAATTATTTTTATTGCATTTAGTATTTATTCTTATTATAATAGGGGGCAAACAAATTTTCTTGACAAGTAATTATGTGCCAGACTCTATGCTAAGCAGTTTTTTAAATTATTACATCTAATCCTTAGAATCAACAAGCTAAGTTGGCTATGGTATTATGCATTTTTCATACATAGAAGCTAAGACTACCAGTGGTTAAGTAGCTCAACTGCAGTACAGAAATTTGAATCTGGGCTGCCTCACTCCACCAACTGGGTTCTTAAAACTCCCTTTACCTACTGTGCACCTAATGATACTGTTTATGAACAGAAGATTAAAAAATAAATAAAATAAAATAAGAGAGATATTTGGGTGAGATAACATGGCTTTCCATTGTGTAGTGGTTTTCACACCTGCCTAACACAATGCAGATTTCTAATATGCAATATTAGAAGAATTAGAGCTGGCTATTATGATTTCAGGACTACCAATAAGCAGGCATGTAGGAGATTGGTCAGGGTGGTGGAAAAAATTATAGGAAAGATGAAAACCTTCTTGGAAGGTCAGGAGGTTTTGTAAAATCCTCACTAAAGAGTTATGGCTGAAGGCAGCCTAATCCTCTTATCTTGAGCTAATAGCAAAGAGCAGAAAACAAAGGAATGTAGAGGAGTTTCTCTAAATAGCTTGTTTACTCGTGTTGCCCTAAAACCCACCATGATCATTCATATGTAAGACTGCTCTCTACTCTAGGAGTCAACAGTGTTAGTTACATACAAATGGTGTTTGCTCTAGACCTTTGTCATTAAATCTGTTCTAAAATAAAAATGAGCATTTCAGGCATATGGGGGCTGCACTGCTGGACTCCCTGTTGGGGGTGTGTAATCCATAGGGTCCCCTAGCTGCACTCACACAGGCAAAATACCGGTGTCTGTGAATTCCTTTCATCCATCACTCAGCCAGAGTCTGCAGGTCAGACTAGGCACAGGCAGTAGAGGAAGCATGAGAGGACAACAGGTAATTTAAAAAATGTAGAGATCATACGTAAGAAATTCAAAGACAAAAATGGAGAAAGAATGGCATTTCAGTAACTGGTAGAAAAGGAGCAAGGAACTGAGACTGAGAGAAAACTGAAGGTATAAATAGAATAAAACCCAGAACGAGATTACCAAACATGTAAATAGTATTATGTACAAAAAAAAAAAAACTGTTTAGCACTAAAAATGTCACAGAGCCAATGAAAATAAGTCTCTACCAATGACCTTTGGATTTGGCACTTCCATTTACACTGGCAATCTAAGAAAGAGCAGTTTGGAAGGAGTTTGGTGGACAGATTACTCTTGCTGATGAGTTTTGAGAAGGTGAGAAAGTGGTAGTTACTCTATTAAAAATATGTGAGTGAGAAGGAGAGGGAGCAATATGATTACAGTGGAAAATGAAGTTAAAGGATGGCTTTGTTTAAAAGATGAGGAAGAGTTAGGTTTGCCTTCAGAGTGAGGGAAAACACTAGCAGAAAAGGAAAGATCACACACAGAGGAGGGAGACATATTTGATCAGAAAAATTCCTAAAGAAAAAGTAAGTTTGGGATTTGCCGTTCATGCAGACCAGCCACTGATATGATGAACAAGATATATTGGAGACAGGAAGGGAGATCTAGGCCAGATATTAATAGGTTTTTAGATTGAGGGTAAGAAATTTGCATTCTGTATTAGTTCTCGCATTACTACAAAAAGATACTTAAAACTGGGTAATTTGTAAAGAAAACAGTTTTGACGGGCTCAGAGTTCCACAGGCTGTACAGGAAGCATGATGCTGGCATCTGCTTTACTTCTGAGGAGGCTTCAGGAAACATCCAGTCATGGCAAAAGGCAAAAGAGAAGCAGGAACATCTGATATGGCTGGAGCAGGAACAAATGACAGGGGGTGTGGAGCCATATACTTTTAAATAATCAGAACTCGTAAGAACTCACTCACTATCACAAGAATAGCACCAGGAGATGGTTCTAAGCCATTCGAGAGAACTTTGCTTCCATGAGGCAGTCACCTCTCACTAGGCCCCACCTTCAACATCAAGGATTGTAATTCAACTTGAGATTGGATGGGGAAACAGATCCAAACCATATAAGATTCCCACTCAATAATCTTCATTTTTCTGTAAAACGTAAAACAAGTTTTCTTTCTCTGAGGGATCAGAGATGTAAAGGAATAAGACAGATACCCTGTGAAACAGTAGAAAGTCTAGAATATCTTCTCAGGGAAATAAGGGAGCTGTCAGAAAGAGATTCAAAAGGACTGGTAAGGGGGAGATGTGATGGAGGGAAACTTTGAGATTGGCCAAAGGTAGGAACTGGATGCAGGACTTCTTGGTGAAGAAAAATCTATAAGCAAAATTATCTGAAATGATGGGATTTTTACTGTATAAGAAATATAGGAAATGCAGGTGGGCTTATTAGCAAGTGAGTGAAAAGGGTAGCATTATTAAAGATCAGTTTTCGGTCAGGACAATTTTCAGTGAAATTTTCCATTTTCACTTTAGCTGTAGCTGAGTTGTGCTAGTGGAGTTTTGATGGTTTTAAAGTTAGGGATGTAATAGACATTGGTGCTACATAGCTTCAATATTATTTAAATCAATGCTATAATTTTCTAGGGTTATAACATGACTCGGTTAAAACTCCAGTTGTGCAAGGCTCCAGTGAAATCCAGTTTTCTGGTATGATGGAGGATGATGTAGCAAGATTTATTAGTTTGTTTTCATGCTGCTGATAAAGACATACCCGAGACTGAGCAATTTATGAAAGAAAGAGGTTTAATGGACTTACAGTTCCACATGGCTGGTGAGGCCTCACAATCTCAGTGGAAGGCAAGGAAAAGAAAGTCACATTTTACATGAATAGCAGCAGGCAAAGAGAGATAACTTGTGGAGGGAATCTCCCATTTCTAAAACCATTAGATTTAGTGAGATTTATTCACTATCACAAAAACAGCACAGAAAAAACCTGCTCTCATGATTCAATCACCTCCCAGAAGGCCTCTCCTATAGCACATGGGAATTCAATACGAGATTTGGGTGGGGACACAGCCAAACCATATTACAGGATTTCACAAGGCTAGAGTATAAATATTTTTGCATGAAGGTGGAAGAGTAATACTTTTGAAATGGCAAGGATTTTATCCCCACTGCCTCATTTTAGCCCCTTGATATTTTAGGGAGAAATATTTGTTGTTCCTTGTGTCAACATTGTCATATGGGGCCTGTCTTAAGATAAAGGCTGGCTGACAAACTACAAAATAAAAAACACCAGCAGGAGAAGACAGATTCCATAGAGGCATATCAATGATGGTAACCCTGGGAATCACAAGAGCATGTTTACTTGAGAGGATTCCCAAAAAAACTTCCCCCACATCACATATTTTTTACAAGAGGGATTTTCAATGTAGAAGATCTAGTAACCTTGGCTACTGTATTTAAAGCATTTTAAAATTTTTATAACTGTTTATTTTCCAGCTTCTAAATTTAAATTTTGGTATAATGCTCATCGCAGCAATTCAGTATTTACAGCCAACATATATAAATTAGAACACAAAAGTAGATGCAGTTATTCACCAGGTAGCAAAATTTACTAGGTGGGAAAAAAGAAGGGAGTGATTATAAATTATATATTTATGTGCAAGAACTTAAGTTGTGCAAAATATGCTATTCCATCAGCAAAACTCACAGCATTTATAGATCAGTAAAGCATCTTTGAACATTCTTCAAATATCAGGCTTAGCAAAAACTTGAAAAAGCACTTAGTCATGTATTTTCGTGCTTGATAGTACAACCTATGAATACTTCACAAGGTGCATTTAATCTTCATTTTTCTATATCATCTATGTCAGGCCCCATCCATGCTGAATTCATAGAAAATATTACCATTTCTCAATCATACATTTATTTTGACAGGAAAAATTATGGATTCTCAAGGCTATACGTGGCTATTAAGATCAGGGGTCCATCCACACAACTGGGCAAACTTTTCTATGGTTAAAGGTTTTGTCATAATCCCCAGTTTCTAAGGGAATGCAAGTCCTACTCTTGCCTTTGCGAAAAATCATGTGAGCAGAGCCTTAGGCCTAATGCTCCATCACAGCCAATGTGAGGTAGGGCTGTGTTAGAATTATTTCATCATGATGAGACAGATGTTTGAGGGTGTTATGGGCTAAATTGTATCTCCCCCAAATGTACATGTCAAAATCCTAACCCCTAGTATCTGAGAATGTGACTGTGTCTGGAGATAGCATCTTTGGAAGTATAATTAAATTAAAATGCAATCATAATGGTGCATCCTAATCCAATATAACAGATGGCCTTTCAAGAAGAGGAAATTAGGACATAAACACACACCAAGGGATGATTATGTGAAGACAGATGAATGTGGCTAACTGCAAGCCAAAGAGAGAGATCCTAGGGAAAACCAATTCTTCACACACCCTGATCTTGGACTTCTGGTCTCCAGATTTGTGGGAAAGTAAATTTCTATTGTTGAATACAAAGTCCATCACACTTTGGTATGGCAGCCCCATCAAACCAATACAAGAGGTAGGTATATTAGTACCTTTTCACACTGTTATAAAATACTACCTGAGACTGGATAATTTATAAAGAAAAAACATTTATTTGGGCCGGGCGAGGTGGCTCACGCCAGTAATCCCAGCACTTTGGGAGACCGAGGCGGGTGGATCACGAGGTCAAGAGATCGAGACCATCCTGGTCAATACGGTGAAACCCTGCCTCTACTAAAAATACAAAAATTATCTGGGCATGGTGGCACGTGCCTGTAGTCCCAGCTACTCGGGAGGCTGAGGCAGGAGAATTGCTTGAACCCAGGAGGCGGAGGTTGCAGTGAGCCAAGATCGCGCCATTGCACTCCAGCCTGAGTAACGAGTGAAACTCCGTCTCAAAAAAAAAAAACATTTATTTGACTTCTTTCTGCATGGCTGGGGAGACTTCAGGAAACTTACATTCATAGTGGCAGAAGGTGAAGGGAAAGCAAGCCACATCTTTTATGGTGGCAGAAGAGAGACAGAGGGTAAAGGGGCAAATACCAAACTTCTAAACCCTCAGATCTTGTGAGAACTCACTCACTGTCATGAGAGCAGGATGGAGAAAATTCATTCCCATGATCCAATCACCTCCCACTAGGACTTTCCTTTGACAAGTGGAGATTACAATTCAAGATGAGATTTGGGTGGGGACACAGAGCCAAACCATATTAGGAGGTAAAAGGAAATTAACCCCTTATATGCCATTTCACCCTTTTTAGATCCAGTTTGTTAGACTCTGTTTCTGCCTTGCTAGTGACAACCCATTTATCCTTACACAGAAGAAAGATACAAACAGCTAAAATAGAGGAATCAAGGCTGCTGAAGGATCTCTGTGTATCTTGAAATTCTGATTTTGTACTATTTTTGCCCCTTATGTTTCAGAAGGAGGATTTGAAAAACAAGTTTAACATTCCCCTGGAGCAAAAGTGATGGAGAGAAGAAAGAATTTAAATTACCTGCTAATGACTAAAACTCCTTGGTGTATAAAGTTAAACTTTAAGTTACTAATTCAGAGATTTTCTGTTTAATGTATGATTTCAGAGTACACTTCAATTTAGTGTTTAGGGCATTAGGAAAATGCAGAAGCACAGCTTGAATGCATTCTAATTATAAAATTAAAAGATTGGATATTGAACTATTTAGTATGCTACTTACATACTTTCAAACAATAATGAGTGTTTCAAAATAAGCAGTAGTCTTATAAAATTCAGAGGGATGGTGGTTAAGTTGTGGTAAATGTGAGTAAAATACGATTTTCTTATCTGAAAAACAGTACATAGAAAGAGAACATACTAAATAGTTGTCTGTGAATGTCAAGAGCATAGTAAATCACTGCAATATTTTGAGGAATTACAGAGCAGATAGACAACGATTCAGTAATAAACCAAATTGTTTATACTGGTAACTTTTTAAATTCATAAAACATTTCCTGTAGGTAAACACTAACTTTTTTTTAATTCTCTGTTACTGTACACTGTGAGGAAAGTCCTTCAATACTGCCACATAATTAAACTGAGAACCTTGATGATCATGTCATGATATGACAGAAGATGTCCATTTACTACAAGATTATATGGGGATTGAAATTGTTCTGTGAGTTGTTCTTACTGAGAAATCTTTCTATAACTAAGCATTAAATAGTCAATTACATCTATGAAGTGGGAAAGTATTTACATTTTTTTAGTTGGAAAACCCATGTTAGTACGATGCCTTTGCCCCTTGCTAAAAGTAAAACCTTAGCAGAATTCAACTTAACAGAGTTTGAACAAAGAACAATGCTCAAATCAGGCAGCCTCCTGAGTTAGAGTAGGTTCAGGAACTCCAGGGAAGCCACTTGATGGAAGATTTATTGACAGAAAAAAGAAAAGTGATGCATAGAAAATGGAAATGGGGTACAGAAACAGTTGAATTGGTTACAGTTTGGCATCTGCCTTATTTGAACACAGTTTGGACAGTTGGCCACCTCTGGCCAAAACTCAGTGATTAGCACAAGAGTAGGCTACAGTCTGTTTACAACTACCTTCGGGTTATAATTCACAATGTGCAGAGAAACCTTGAGGTGGAACTTAAGGGAACAAGAACTTCAAGTTATTTTTTGGAAGAGCTAGAGTAGAGGGTGTCTCCTCACGCTGGTATATTAGTCTGTTCTCATGCTGCTAAAAAAATATGCCCAAGACTGAGTAATTTCTAAATAAAAAGAGATTTAATGTGCTGTAACTGAGCGAGCGCGAAATCACCACTGAGACAAAGACTAGGCCAAATTACAGAGTCTATCGCCAGCGGCCATGGAGGACTCATGTCTCTCTAACCCATGGCCCCAGAAAGAGGGTGTCAAGACCTTTTATGCTCATAAACCACCTCCTGGGCAGGGTTGAGGGTGAGGGGCTTTGGACATTCTGAGGGCCAGGGGAATTTGGACATTCTGATTGTTACTTAAGTGGTTCACAGAGTCAAGACAAGCATTCGTTTACACATTGTCTGGGTAGAGTGGAAAATTACAAACCTTAGTTATTTATTACAAGTCTTAGTTTTTCTTAAAATAGTGCAGGGACCAAAATGGCGTTGGTTTGGACTGCTTGCCTGTCACATTAGGGTTACAGAGAGCAGTTTCAATGTAAAGTCGAGGTATGGTCAAGGTATGCAGTTTATGGGGCAATTACCATGTCACAAATGGACTCATATTCCACGAGGCTGGGGAGGCCTAAATCATGGTGGAAGGCAGAGGAGGAGCAAAGTCATCTCTTACATCTTGGCAGGCAAGAGAGAGCTTGTATAAAGGAACTCCTCTTTATAAAACCATCAGATCTTGTGAGACTTATTCACTATCACAAGAACAGCACAGAAAAAATCTGCCCCCATGATTAATTACCTCCCACCAGGTCCCTTCCACAACATGTGGGGATTATGGGAGCTACAATTCAAGATGAGATTTGCGTGGGGACATGGCCAACCCATATTAGCTGAAATATTCTGTTTACAGGAGAAAAACAAAACCTGGTCTGTTTTAGGATCTGTGTGTTTCCTTAAAGTCTTAGTTTGGTTATGTCAGATTTAGCATATGTGACTCTATTTTGATTTGTTGTGGTCTACTGGAGCCTAGTGCATGGCCTCCTATAATTTTGTTTAAATTTTTTCCCATTTTGATCAAGTGCTCATTTAGGTGAGAGTGTGACCAAACTGAAGATCCTGGTACCACTCTCAGGTACCATTATTTTGGGGTGCCAGCCTCTGCAGGTCATTCAAAGTTATAGTGCCCTCATAGTCACATATTTCTTTCTTCTCTTGTCATCCCAGTTGAAGAGAGATTATTTGACATTCTACAGATGGATGAATGCAAATATTTAAAACTTTTGAGAGAATAAAGAACACCAGGGAGAACACCATTATGACTATCAGAAGGATAATACCAAGAATTTGAAGCATGCTGACCTTTCTCTTGAACAAGATTTTCACATAATATTAAAGGACAATGAGATATTCTGGTTTGCTTGTGAATAAACTACGAAAGAAGAAAAGAAGAAGACAGACAGAAGACAGATTGTTTGGAAAGCTAAGACTTCCCTCTTAACGAATGTGATGGTTAATATTTAGTGTCAACCTGATTGGATTAAAGGATGCAAAGTATTGTTTGTGGGTGTGTCTGTGAGGGTGTTGCCAAAGGAAATTAATATTTAAGTCAGGGACTGTGAGAGGCAGACCCATCCTCATGTGGGTGGGCACCATGCAATCATCTGCCAGTGCAGTTAGAATAAAGTAGACAGGAGAAGATGAAAAAAGAAGTAGGCAGGAGAAGAAGACTTGCTGAATCTTCCAGCCTCCATCTTTCTCCTTCGCTGAATGCTTCCTGCCCTCGAACATAAGGCTCCAAATTCTTCAGCTTTTGGACTCTTGCACTTACACCAGTGATTTCCAGGGGCTCTCAGGCCTTGAGCCATAGACTGAAGGTTACACTGCTGGTTTCCTGAATTTTAAGGTTTTGGGACTTGGACTGATCCACCACTGGCTTCCTTGTCCCTCAACTTGCAGATGTATATCATGAGACTTCACCTTGTTATGGTGTGAGTCAATTCTCCCAATAAACTCCCCTTCATATATACATATATTCTATTATTTCTGTCCCTTTAAAGAACCCTGACTAATACAAAGAGTAAAGGTTTTTTCAATTTAAACATTTTTTTTTCAGTCATCATTTAGACTAAATAAATAACTTATGGTAATCTGAAATTCTATTTCATATATCAAGTGTTTTAAATCTCTAATGTATCTAACAGGCTTTAACAAATATCAGCTTCAAAATCATATATCAGCTTCAAAAATTGTCTTTTCTAACCCCTAACTTTTGGATGGCACAAAGGCCTCCTGGAGTATCCAAAAGAGAGGTAAACAGGATTATTTGACATGTTTAGTTACGTGGGATTTCTAAAATAAAAATAAGGTTTAATCTTATTCAGCTTATATTTTAGTGAATAATATTTACATATATTCCAAAATTGTATGGGATTTCTAAAATTCTAACCTCTGAGTGTATGCTATTATTCATTATTGAGCTTATTGTGTTAAGTTATTGTATACCATGGAAATAACTAAATTTCTTTGTCAATTGTGTTTTTAACTGTGACTGCCCTGGACATGTCATTCACAGAAAATTGTTATCTTGATTTGATCCAAAGATGATTTGTAATCAGCTATAGGGCTTTGAATATTATAGCAGCTCTCAAATGCAGGTTTCTGATAACTTTGGAGCTGGTGATATTGGAATAAAGGAAAAATGTACAAGACTTATGAAGAGCCCAAATGCTCATGGATATCAGGCACAACAAGTGTTAACTGAATGGACTGAACCAGCAGAAAAAACTAAAGTAATCTCTTTTAACTTTTTTCTTAAAACGTTGCTGATCTTTGTTTTGTCTGTCACAGTCAAGGAAACTTTTTCTTTTGAGCTATCTATCGCTTTTAACAATTGATAAAGTATAATACTGAGAACAAAGTTTGGAGCATATTTGTTTCTCTCTTTCTGACTTCTCCAGAATCTGGAAACTGTGAGTATTCTTAAATTATGGCAATATAATTATTTGCCTTGGTGCAATAACAATCCATTTTCTGTTGCAATGGGATGCAATTGCAACTCAGAAGAAACAAAAAGGATAGGTAATACAAAAATCAGAATCAATATTCTAGTACCAGGCAATTATGATATAAATCCTACTAGGTGTTGGAGGTAAATGGGTTTCCACAAACCAACGGTTTCTGTTTGGGAAAGTAAGACCAAGGAACCTAACCAAAGCCAAGCCCCATATACCAAAATCTTAGCTGGCACAACTATAGCCCACCAGTTGTCTGGGCACGCCAGCAGCCTCAGGATTTTTAAGCTGTCTTTACCCCTTTGTTTCATTTTGATCCATGTCTTCTAATAACCCAGTTTGTCTCTTCTCACCTTCAGGCCATCAAACTTCAAATGGTCATGCAACTGGAGCCTCGAACAATGACTTTCTTTTACCAGGGACCCTTAGATAGGCCTCTAAGGGAGATCTGACTAAATGGTTAAGATTTCTCATCATCCTGTTTTGGTCATGAAGTCCTTGCCTATGCCTAGATCCTGAATGGTTTTGCCTAGATTTTCTTCTAGGATTGTTATGGTGTTAGGTCTTATGTTTAAGTCTTTAATCCATCTGGAGTTAATTTTAGTGTGAGGTGTCAGGAAGGGGTCCAGTTTCTGCTTTCTGCACATGGCTAGCCAGTTTTCCCAACACCATTTATTAAACAGGGACTCCTTTCCCCATTGCTTGTTTTTGTCAGCTTTGTCAAAGATCGGATGGTTGTAGATGTGTTGTGTTGCCTCGGAGGCCTCTGTTCTGTTCCATTGGTCTATATCCCTGTTTTGGTACCAGTACCATGCTGTCTTGATTACTGTAGCTTTGTAGTACAGTTTGAAGTCCGGTAGTGTGATGCCTCCAGCTTTGTTCTTTTTGCTTAGAATTGACTTGGCTATGCGGGCTCTCTTTTGGTTCCATATGAAGTTTAAGGTGGTTTTTTCCAGTTCTGTGAAGAAGGTCATTGGTAGCTTGATAGGGATAGCATTGAATCTGTAAATTACTTTGG
>PVKV010009078.1:0-22726 GCA_004027835.1 Alouatta palliata
TAACAGATACAGGTGATGGGGAGGAAGGCAGCAAATCACATTGCCATGTGTGTACCTATGTAACAGTCTTGCATGTTCTTCACATGTACCCCCAAACCTAAAATGCAATAAAAAGTATATATTAAAAAAAAAAAAAAAAGAAAAGAAACAGCAAGAGAGAAGTTGATTAAATTTTAGCAATAGTCTGTGTAGCTATGATGGGAGCAGAGGCTGGGGTGAGGATAAAGAGACTGGAAAATAAAGGACATTGCTAAAAGGGGGAAGGAGGGACCATGAGTTTCATGGTTTCAATCATATGTGACTGTGATAATCATGGTCCCACTGAGAAAAATAAATCCAATGGGAAAACAGGTCTATGTTCAAAGGTGCAGAGTCGGCAAGCAACAATGAACACTTGAAGGGGAAGGCTCAACCTCTGCCTTCCATCAGTCTGCCATCACTAGTGATAGTATGCCACACTGCACTAGCAGGCAGAAATCATAAGCTTTCTCCTATTTTGTCCTTTTACTCAATTAAATAGGAAAAAAAAGGACTTGTATTCTAAACTTGTTCGTGATCACACTATATACAGGCATACCTCAGAGATACTGCAGGTTCAGTTCCAGACCACTGCAATAAAGGGAGGATCACAATAAAGCAACTCACACAAATGTTCTGGCTCCCCGGTGTGTATAAAAGTTATGTTTAAACAATAGTCTATGAAGCGTGCAAAGCATTATGTCTAAAAATATATATATGCTTTAATTTAAAAATTAAATTTCTAAAAAAAGCTGACAATCATATGAGTGCTCAGCAAGTCATACTCGTTTTGCTGGTACAGGATCTTGCCTCAGTGTTGAGGGCTGCTGAGTGATCTGGATTGTAGTTGATGAAGACTGGAGTGGCTGTGGCAGTTTCTCAAAATGAGAGAACAATGACATTTGCTCCGTCAATTGATACTTGCTTTCACAAAAGATTTCTCTTTATCATGCTGTTTGGCAGCATTCTATCCACAGAACTTCTTTCAAAGTTAGTCTCAGTCCTCTCAACCCCTGCCACTGGCTTATCAATTAAGCTTATGTAATATTCTAAATCCTTTGCTGTCATTTCAAGAATGTTCACAGCATCTTCACCAGGAACACATTCCATTTCAAGAAATCACTTTCTTTGCTTTTATAAGAAGCAGTTCCTCCTCCATTCAAGTTTTATCATGAGGTTGCAGCAATTCAGTCACATCTTCACTTCTAGTTCTCTTGCTCTTTCCACCACATCAGCAGTGACTTCCTCCACTTAAGTCTTGGGCTCCTAAAAGTCACCCATGAGGACTGAAATCAACTTCTTGCAAATTTCTGTAAATGTTGATATTTTTAACTTCTCTCATAAATCACAAATACTTGTAATGGCATTCGGAATGGTGAATCCTTTCCAGAAAGTTTTCAACTGACTTTGCCCAGATCCATCAGAGGAATCACTACCTATGAATCACTACAGCCTTATGAAATGTTATTTATTAAATAAGATTTGAAAGCCAGAACTACTCCTTGATCCATGGGTTGCAGAATGAGTATTGTGTTTGCAGGTATTAAAACCAACATTACTTTCCTTACACAACTCCATCAGAGCCCCTGGGTGACCAGATGCATTGTCAATGAGCAGTCATATTTTGAAAAGATTTTCTTTTTCTAAGCACTAAGTCTCCACAGCAAGCTTCAAATATTCAGTAAATGATGTTGTAAACAGACGTTCTGTCATTCAGGCTTTGCTGTTCCCTTTTTAGAGCACAGGCAGAGTAGATCTAGCAAAAGGGCCCTAGGATTTTTAGAATGGTTAATGAACACCGGCTTCATCTTGATGTCACTAGCTGCATTAGCACCTAACAATAATCAGCCTGCCTTTGAAGCTCTGAAGCCAAGCATTGACTTCTGTCTAAGAAAGTCCTAGATGTTCTTCTAATAGAAGGCTATTTCATGTACATTGAAAACCTGTTGTCTGGTGTGGCCACCTTCATTAATTATCTTAGCTAGATCTTCCAGATAACATACTACAACTTCCACATCAGCACCTGCTGCTTCACCTTGCAGTTTTATTTTATGGAGACAGCTTCTTCCCTTAAATTTCACGAACCAATCTCTGCTGGCTTTCAACTTTTCTTCTGCAGCTTCCTCACCTCCCTCAAACTTCACAGAATATGAGACAGTTATAGTCTTGCTCTAGATTAGGCTTTGGCTTAAGTAAATGTGGCAGTTTGATTTTTTTATCCAAGACACTAAAACTTTCTCCATATCAGTAATAAGGCTGTTTTGCTTTCTTATCACTTGTGTGCTCACTGGAGTAGCATTTTTAATTTCCTTCAGTAACTTTTCCTTTGGATTTACAACTTAGCTAACTAATCTGGATCAAGAGTCACAGCTTTCAGCCCGTCTTAGCTTTTGGCATGCCTTCTTCACTATGCTTAATCATTTCCAGTTTTTGATTTAAAGTGAAAAACGTAACTCTTCCTGTCACTTGAACACGCAAAGGCCACTGTAGGCTTATTATTGGCCTAATTTCAATATTGTGTCTCAGGGAATAGGAAGGCCTCGAGAGGGAGAGATGGGGAAAACACAGACATTTATCAATTACGTTCACTGTCTTATATGGGTGTGCTTTGTGGTGCCCCAAAACAAGCATGATAATAACATCAAAGGTCACCGATTACAAGTCACCATAAAAGAGACAATAATAATCAAAAAGTCTGAAATATAGGGAGAAGTACCAAAATGTGAGAGACATGAAGTGAGCACATGATGTTGGGAAAATGACTTTCTCCATGCAGGACTGACACAAATCTTCTGTCTGTTAAAAAAAAAAAAAAAGAAAACAAAATTAGTATCTGCAAAGTACAGTACAGAGAAGTGCAATAAAATGAGGCATGCCTTGTGGTTTCTCAATGATTGAGAAGTATTCACCCTAAAAAAATCTAATGAAATTTACCTTGAGAACACCCATTTGCAAGTAGAAAGGCATATCTAGTTTAAAGCTTCAAGAATCAGCCCTTTACCCCAGACTTGGTAAGAAATCCAGAAAGTTACTTCCACCTCTCAATCTGTCAAGGTTAAGCCCTTTAGCCTCTGTGTCATTATAAACTCTCAAGAACATGGGGGAAATTTTAAAGCAGAAATCCTTCTCCTTCTCCACTTATCCCCATCTCCAAAAAACCTTAGAGCTGGTTAAATTAGAAGTTAACAGTATTTTATATGCTTCATTCAAAGAATGAACATCAAATTATCTCCTGATTTGCATCATTTAGTACAATCACATTGAAAATGTCTAATTTAAACTGAAGGAGGAAGATGTTTATTCTACCCAGGACAACCTAATTGTTTCTGAAATAACAGGTTAAGCCAAAGTCCACAAGGGGAGGCAGCATAGCACAAGGGTAAAGGGCAGTGGCTCAAGTCAGATGGCCAGAGTCTGCAGCTCCCACTACTTAAACTTGGGCAAGTTAACCACTCTGTGCCTCAATTTTCCCATCTGTAAATTGGAATTAATGCCTCTCTCCCTCACTGGATTCTTATTAAACAATGGAGTAAAGTACTTAGCAGTGCTCGATAAATGTTTGGAGCAAGTATTATTACTATACTTAACATTCAGCTCTAGGTTCTCATGTTACCAAGTCGATTTCTTATTTGTTGATAGAACTTACATACTGCATTAGATAAGGGAGGTAAGGGTAGAAAAACTTTCTCCATAAAGGGCCAGACAGTAATAGTTTTGGTCTTGCTGGCCAGATGGTACCACTGATGCAGCTATTCAACTCTGCCATTGTAGCACAAAAGTGGTCAGAGATGACATGAAAACAAATGAGAATGGTAGCTCTTTCCAAACCTTTATTTAGAGAAACTAAAATTTAATTTCGTGTAATGTTTATATTATACAAAATATTATTTAAAACCATTAAAAATATAAAAATCATACTTAGTAGGCCATATAAAAATAGGTGGCAGGCCAGATTTGGCCCATGGGTGGTAGTCTCCTAATCCTTGTTCTAGATTAACAAATTTACGGGCTTTGGAAGCTTTGTGGGACAGGGACGCTTGAAATACAGGTTGGTGGTACGGAAGAAAGAGGAAACTTCTGAGTATAATAGAAAAAAGATTTAATGCTGTCCTCCATTTATCAACACTGTATTCAACTATGTGCAAAACATTTTGCTGCTGGAATCAGATTCAGAAGTGACACTTTCTGCTCTCTTACGCTTCTCCATGGTACCTTAGAAATGGCAAGCCTTCTTTCAAAGTACAGTACACCCGTGCATGCTCATCTGTGAGGCAGGTAGTTGCTTTGGCTCGTCTACCTACAGCTGAGGACAAACAAGCATTGTTACCCTGATCACATGTGCTTCCTTCCCTCTCCAGTAATCCTACTCCCAGTTTTTCCCCTAGTCTCCAAATTTTTCTGTTTTGCATTATCATTTTGGGGATAATACTTGGGGTGATATACTAAAAGTCAACTTGTCCCATCTTTTAAAAAATTACCATTTTAATTAGTCTTCAGAGATACCCTCTCTCTTTTAATAGGTAACATGCTTGTGACTCCTGTGGTTTTTTTTCTGTTTCAATCCAGGCAGAAACTTGTCCCTAGGAGGCAGGATAAACAGACCTATCTCAAGGCAAAAAAGACAAACCACAAAAACATTTTTTCAGAGCAAATGTTAAATATTTGATCCAAAAGAACACAAACAAATAAAAACAAAATACAGTGCTCTATTATATACTTCAGTTTGTTATAAAGATTGTGGATTTGAAAAAAATCAGCAGAAACCTACTATGTTAATATCAGAGCAAGTGAAGCATAGAATAAAAATTAACATAGCAATAATTAAGAAAACAAGGTTTGTAAATACTAAGTAACTATTAATAAGAAGTAACAAGAACATAATATACTAATCTTGTCTTGGTGTGGATACCAGAAAGACATCCATCTCATGTGTTTCCTTGTAAAAAATTATACTAGTTGTCTAATAAAGACAACACAATAAAAATCAGAGTAAAAAGCAGTACTCTTGATGTTTAACATCATCTCATCAGCAAAATCCCTAATCAGATTGGAAGGGAGGACAGAGACTCAAAAGAGTAATTAAAATGGGTTAAGACAGTAATATCTATGGTTGAGCCAAAAGGGTACCAAGGCCAGGCACAGTGGCTCATGTCTGTAATCCCAGCACTTTGGGAGGTAGAAACAGGCAAATCACTTGAGGTCAGGAGTTCGAGATTAGCCTGGCCAACATGGTAAAATCCCATCTCTGTTAAAAATACAAAGATTTGCTGACTTGCACCTATAATCCCAGCTACTCAGGAGGCTGAGGCAAGAGGATCACCTGAGCCCAGGAGGAGGAGGTTGCAGTGAGCCAAGATTGCACTACTGCACTCCAGCTTGGCAGATGAGCAAAAACTGTGTCAAACAACAATAGGGTACTGAGAGCTTATAATGTTGAAGATCTTAAAGAAGTACAACATGAACTTGTTGGTACTTGGCAAAAATAAAAACAGGCAAAGAAATTAGCAGATAGACCTAAAACAAAAAAATGCCAGTGTAATAATTTCCTTGCCATCCTCAGATTTTCCAATTGCAGTTTCAGCTGTTCATGTGCAACTCTGGAAGTACATGAGAGGCAATTATAGTTCTGCTAGAGCATGGATTTGAATCCCACAGTAGGGATACGGAAAAAAATCACCTAAAGAGTGTGTCTAGATCTCCTGTCATCTGTGATTTGCTATTTTCTACTCCTTTGGCCTTTGCCCCGGCACAGTAAGGATTCATAGGAAATTCTTTAAGACTTTCAGTAACACTTTCCAGTTTATCATACAGTGCTAGGGGATTCACGAACATCTCAGCATACATCCCTCTTATCCTAAGAGTTAACTGTATAAACTTAAAGCACTTGGATTTCCTTATTTTACTATAATCTGTAACAGTTTATCTAGGAACGTCATGCACTCATGCCTTCTGTTATTTACACATTATTCTTTATGATACTGAGTACATGACTACTGCTCAAAAGAAGAAATTTATTGGCTTGAGAAATCTGCCCTATGCAAAGAATTCCCATGCTAAGAAAAATGTCTCCTTTCCTGCTTTTCACTTATATATCAGGTCTGGAAACCTTTGAGAAAATTCATTTGGTTATAATATATACATCTTTAAAACAAAGTAGCATCACAATTTTTATTAAAAGGTAAAAGGCAAGAAGCAATTCAATGAAACTGTTCCCTTGAAAGCTACAGGGAGAAAAATTCAATTCTGAAAATACATGGGTTTAGCCTCTAGATAAAGAGTTTTATCTTATTAACTCAAAATGCACATTTTAGTTTTTAGAATTAGTTAAGAACTACTCCTACTCAATATTTAGCAGCCACTATGTAAAATCAGAAAAACAAGTATTTTATTAACTCCACTGGTGGCCAATGAAGCTTTATAATAACAAAAGCATAATATATGGTTGAAAGTATTATTTGATTTTATTAACCTCATTTACAATACTGAATACAAATGCAAAATTAGGTGGTGACCCTTAATTTTCAGTCTATTTCAAAGCATGGTCCCTCACATTTAAGAATTAAGGCATATATAAGTCAAAAAAAGGAAGGAGAACCAAACAACCAAATTTAAAAAGACCCCAGTGATTTATTTATGTATTATGAAGTTTGAGTTACAGCCTTTATGATATTCCTTTTAGTATTTTCTTCTGAGTTTTCATTAATTTCTTTAGCAATTGAATTTTTAACCAGACCCTATAATCTATTTTGATTTTTCCAATTATGAGGTGAAAAGAAACACAGGCAGATACGTATGCCAAGTATCTTAGGAAATTCACAGCATACATGGTGAACTTTTCATATAAACTTTGAAAATTAAAAGGACTATGATATTTTTGAAATCCAAAGGCTAGATAAGACCTACCTTCCAATCATTTCTGCATTTTATGATTTCATCTAGTGATGGTAATAAAGAAATACATTCCATATTTTAACACCAGTAAGATATGACATTCAAAAGAACAGCCAATAAGATTTTGCATTTTAAAACCAAAGAAAATACAACTTGAACACCTCAAATTATAAAAATTCAGTTCTAAGCAGGAACTGTTACTGGGTAACAAATACTGCTCATATCAAAAGTGCTGGTGACAAAGAATTCAGTATGCCCTCCCACAAAACATGTTCACATACATATATCTCTATCGCCTGTAATAAGATTTTAAATGTTTTAAGGTGCTTAAAGTTTGCACTACAGGACTAACTCAATGAGTATTCATCTGCTGCCTCTTCATAGCCAACTTCAATTGGAATGATCCACGGACAAAACTGCTGTTACTTTCTAAAATGCGGCATTTGCGGAGGTGGAGTGCCCTCTATTGGTGAGGAGGAGGACACACTCATTAGCTGTCCTCCATGCATTTTCTCATTGATTCGGAGTTCACATCCATCCTGAAGCATTCGAACTGCTATTCGGGCGATGTTCTTAGAGTCATCAAGACCACAGTGAGGCCGTCCATCATAATCCATTCCTAATTTTTCAAGCATTATTGCCAGTTTGGTTTGGCTTCTAGGAACCTGAAAAATAAACAGCTTAGTAAATATTTATTTGGTGTTCTAAACGGTAATATATAAGCCACAGATAAGCTGAAAAATAAGAAGCTAAAAATTAACAGTAATAGCTAAATAAAGCTAGGCAAAGGGCAACACCCCTCGTCAAATAAGGCAAATAAAAAAACTCAGGCCGGCAAGGAGGCTCACACCTGTAAATCTCAGCACTTTGAGAGGCTGAGGTGGGCAGATCACTTGAGGTCAGGAGTCTGAGATCAGCCTGGCCAACCTGGTGAAATCCATAACTACTTAAAATACAGAAAAATTAGCCAAGTGTGGTGGTGCATGTCTGTAATCCCATCTACTTGGGAGGCTGAGACAGAAGAATTGCCTGAACCTGGGAAGCGGAGGCTGCAGTGAGCTGAGATCACTCCACCGCACTCCAGCCTGGACAACAGAGTAAAACTCCATCTCCAAAAAAAAAAAAAAACAAAAAACAAAATACAAGCCTCAAATTTTCAGAGCTTTAAAGTGTGATCTTAGAGTTTTAGCTAAAAATGTAGACAGAATCCTTAGACATCTAAAACATCTGCAGTTTTGTGATTTGAAAATCATTTATTAAAGGGAATGTATTGTTTGGGACATGTAAGTTGAAGATCTACCTTTCTAATCCAAATTAGTTACTTTATATGGTAATTTTCTATAGTGGATTACTTTACTTGACTGCTTTTTTGGATAAAAGATTATTTAGCCTTTTTGGATGGCTAAAGATAACGAAGATCAAGAATGAAAGATGATGTGTGATATTTTTCAAAGTATTTAAAAACCTGTTCCTTGATAATTAAAAAAAAAAAAACTCACACTCCCCAAATTCCAATATGCACCTCTACTTTTGAGAATTATTGGTAGCTGGGTGCAGTGGCTCACACCTATAATCCCAGCACTTTGGGAGGCCAAGGCGGGCGGATCACGAGGTCAGGAGATTGAGACATCCTGGCTCACATGGCAAAACCCCATCTCCACTAAAAAAAAAAAAAAAAAAAAAAAAAAAAAAAAAAATTAGCCAGGATGGTGGCATGTGCCTGTAGTTCCAGCTACTTGGGAGGCTGAGGCAGGAGAACTGCTTGAACCTGGGAGGCGGAGGTTGCAGTGAGCCAAGATCATGCCACTGCACTCCAGCCTGGGCGACAGAGCGAGACTCTGCCCCAGAATAAAAAGAAAAGAATTACTGGCTGGGCATGGTAGCTCATGTCTTTAATCCCAGCACCTTGGGAGGCCAAGGCAGGTGGATCACCTGAGGTCAGAAGTTCGAGACCGGCCTGGCCAACATGGTGAAACTCCATCTCTACTCAAAATACAAAAATTAGCTGAGTATAGTGGCATGCGCCTGTAATCCCAGCTACTCCGGAGGCTGAGGCAGGAGAATCGCTTGAACCTGGGAGGTGGAGGTTGCAGTGAGCCAAGATCACGCCACTACACTCCAGCCTGAGTGAGGAGACTCCATCTCAAAAAAAAAAACCAATTATTATTCTTACATTTTCTTTATGAAATTTCTATCAAGATTTGTTACATTTTACATTCTGTAGTTTGTACAACTATTTTGCCTGTGCATCTTGGACCTCAGTTTTTTCATCTATGAAATGGACTAATGACTCTACTATTTACTCATAGGGTTACTGGGATAATCACAAGCAAATGATGTAAACATCCATAATTATCTTAAGCTGTAATACTGCAATATATCTTGTACCTTCCGCTAATTATCACTTGGAAAACGCACTTCTAAAAATAACTTTTCCAACACACTGGATAACTTAGGTGGAAGGGACAAATTCCTGGAAATACACAATTTACCAGGAACTGAATTATAAAGAAACAGAAAATCTGAATAGACCTTCACCTAAGAAGGAGACTGAATCAGTAACTGATAACCTCTAACAAAGAAAAGCTCTGAATCAGATAGCTTCACTGCTCAATTCTAGCAAATATTTAAAGAATTAGGACCAAGCCTCCTCAAACTACTACAAATAATTGAAGAAATACTTTTCAACTCATTCCCTAAGGTCAGCATCACTTTGATACAAAAGCCTGACAAAGACCTCATGAGAAAAGAAAATTACAGATCAATATCCCCTATGAATATCATGATGCAATAATCTGTGACAAAATGTAAGCAAACTTAAATCAGCAACATATTAAAATAATTATATGCCATGACCAAGTAGGATTTTATTCTGAAATGCAAGGATGGCTAAACATTTAAAAACCAATGTTAACAAACCTATTAAAAGGAGGAAGGAGAAAACTCACATGACCATCTCAATTGATACCAAAAAAGGCATTTAATAAAATTCAATGTCATTTCATGATAAAAACATTCAACAAACTAATACAGGGAAAATACATCAACATAATAAAGGGCAAATATGAAAAACCCACAACTAATATTATACTCAAGGGTAAAAGACTAAAAGCTTTTCATCTGAGATCAGGAATGAGACAAGGTGCCCACAGTCACCGCCTCTCTTCAACGTAGTATTGGAATATCTAACCAAAACAATTAGGCAAGAAAAATAAAAAAGCATCCAAAAGAAAAGAAGTAACATTACCTCCATTTGCAGGTGACATGATCTTACATGCAGAAAACCCTAAAGATTTCACCAAAAAGTTATTAAAACTAATAAACCAATATAGCAAAGTTGCAGGATACAAAACAACACACAAAAAAATTGACTGTGTTTCTATACAAAATGAACAATCCAAAATAGAAATAGCATCAATAAAATAAAATACTTAGGAATATACTTAACCAAGGAGGTATACTGAAAACTTCAAAATGTTGCTGAAAAACTAAAGGAGGGACCAAAAAATGGAAAGATATCCAATGTTCATGGACTAGAAGACTTCGTATTAAGATATCAATACTATTCAAAGCAATCTACAGATTCAATGAAATGTGTACACAGCAAAAAACATAATTTTTTTCAGAAATAGCAAATTCCATCCTAAAATTCATAGAAAATCTTCAAGAGACCCCAAATAACAAAAGAACCTTGAAGAAAACAACAAAGTCAGAGATCTCACACATCTTGATTTCAAAATGTATTACAAAGCTATAGTAATTCAGAGAGTAGTATTAGTATAAAGCTAGACATATAAACTAATGAAACAGAATAGAGTCTAGAAATAAACCTTCATATTCAAATATATTGAATCAATGGGGGAAACAACAGCATTTTCAACAAATGGTGCTGTGAAAACTGAATATCCACGTGCAAAAGAATGAAGCTGGACCCTTATCTTATACCATAGACCAAAATTAACTCAAAATTGATTGAAGACCTAAATGTAAGACATAAAATTATAAAACTCTTAGAAGTAAACATATGGAAAAAGCTTTATGACAATGGATTGGACAATAATTTCTTGGATGTCACCAAAACACAGGCAACAAAAGAAAAAATAAAGTAGACTTTATCAACATTAAAAACCTTATTACTAACATTATCAGCAGAGTGAAATGGCAACCCGTGGAACAGAAGATACATTGCAAGTATATATATGATAAGGAATTAACATCCAGAATAAAGAACTCCTACAACTCAAAACATCAAGGTACCTCAATCAGTAAATGAGCAAAGAATCTGATTAAACTTTTCTCCAAACATGATATGCCAATGGCTAACAATCACATGAAAAGATGTTCAACATCACTAATCATTAGGGAAAAAAAAAAACCACAATGAGATACCACTTCACAGCCATTAGAATGTTCCTAAACACACAAACGCGCACACACACACACACACACATACACACACACATACCAGAAAATAACAAGCATTGACAGAAATGTGGAGAATGTGGAACCTTGTGCATTGCTGGTGGGAATGTAAAATGGTATAGCCACTGTGGGAAACAATGTGGAGATTCCTCAAAAAAATTAAACAGAGAATTAGCACATGATCCAGCAATTCCTATTCTGGTTATACAGTCAAAAGTATGGTATTTGTACACACATGTTGGTAACAGCACTATTCATAGTAATTGCCAAAACATGGAAGTAACTTAAGTGTCCACCAATGGATCAATGGATTTAAAAAAAAAAAAAAAAAAAAAAAAAACCGTACATTGGAAGGCCGAGGCAGGTGGATCACTAGGTCAAGAGATTGAGACCATCCTGGTCAACATGGTGAAACCCCATCTCTACTAAAAATACAAAAATTAGCTGGGCATGGTGGTGCAGCCTGTAGTCCCAGCTACTCGGGAGGCTGAGGTAGGAGAACTGCTTGAACCCAGGAGGCGGAGGTTGCGGTGAGCCGAGATTGCGCCATTGCACTCCAGCCTGGGTAACAAGAGCTAAACTCCGTCTCAAGGAAAAAAAAAAAAAAACATGGTACAGGTTAAATATTCCTTGTCTGATTTGCTTGGGACAAGAAGTGCTTTGAATTTGAAATTTTTTTGGATTTTGAAATATTAAATATTTGTATTGCACCAGTTTTGCATCCCTAATCTGAAAATCCGAAAATCCAAAACCTGAAATGCTTCAGTGAGCATTTCCTTTGAGCACGATGTCAGTGTTCAAAAATTTTCAGATTTTGGAGCATTTCAGCTATTGAATTTTTGGTTTAGGTATACTCAGCCAAATTATTATTCTGCCTCAGAAAGATGGAATTCTGGCACATGATACAACACGGATGAACTTTGAAGATATTTATGCTCAGTGAAATATGCCAGTCACAAAAGGTCAAATACTGTATGCTTCCACTTACAAGAGGTATATAGATAAATCAAGATAGAGACAGAAAGAAGAATGATGATTGCCAGGGGTTGGCAGGAGGGGAAGTTCAATAGGTAAAGAGTTTCAGTTTTAGATTATAAGAGTTTTGGAGAAAAATGTGGTGATGGTTTTGCAACAATGTGAATGTACTTAATGCCACTGAACTGTTGTGCACTTAAAAATGATTGAAAGCATTTTAAAGTTAACAAGTGTTATACAGGGTGAGCATCCCTAATCCCCAAAACCCAAAATCTGAAATGTTCCAAAATCTGAAACTTTCTGAGCACCAACAAAATGTCACAAGTGGAAGATTCCATAGCTTATATGATGGTTCACAGTCAAAACACAGGTGCCTGACCCATAGTTAATTTATGTGTAATTATGAAAGTGATTGCTTATTGGTAGCATCAGGAATGATGATGCCAAAAAACCGGATTGACTATATCAGTGGCTGAGACAGCCACTGATAGACAGTTTTGCTTTCTAATGGTTTGATGTACATAAACTGTTTCGTCCACAAAACTGCATGAAACTTACCTTCAGGCTATGTGTATGAGGTGTATATGAAATAAAAATGAATTTCGTGTTCAGACTTAGGTCCCATCTCTAAGATATCTCATTCTGTATATGAAAATATTCCACAATCTGAAAAACCCCAAAATCTGAAACATTTCTCATCCCAATCATTTCCAATTAGGGATACTTAAACTGTATTATGCATATTTTACCATATACAAAAAAGAGATAAAATGAAAAGTCTTAGATAGTGCCAAAAAAAGAGTTACTAACTTTATTAAAGGCTTGGTCACTTCATCATGCTTTTAAAAGCAATATGAAAACCTGGGGAAAAAAACAAACTCTTGCTTCCTCTAGCTTAGCAAGGAAAAGTTCTCAACAAGGTGTCTGAGTTAAAAGGTGAACAGCAGGAAAACAGAAAGGCCAGATTTGCTGAGCAGTTTGAAGAAGGGCTGCAAAATGTAGCCTCATTATAGACATCTTTCATCACATGAACCAGCTGAACAAGTCCCCATAAGAAGCTGGAGAAAATGTTTGACTTTAAGTGACAAGAATCTTGCATTTCAAAGGTAACCAAGTATGTCTTTGGAAATAATCATGTTACAACAGAAAACCTTAAAATGTTCACCTTTTGCTTGGGCTTGAGAGTGAGGAAAGGTATTTTAAAGTCTCAAGTCTAACTGGGTGCAATCTGGAAAAACCATAGGAGAAAATTAAGTATTTTTCCTCCCTTTCTATACCAGAGTATGATTAGGTAAGGGATCCTTTCTCTGAATCTCTGCTCAACCAGATAATTAGACTTTAAGAGCTTTATAGGTACAATCTGACTGTATGCCAGAGATGAGACTTAATGCTCTGTCCCTAGAAAAGTTACAGATTTCTACAAAGTATCCTGTCATTCACTTGAAATCAGTAACATTTCACTGCAGTTTCAACTTTCTACATGTGTAAGCAAGCTTTTTCTTGTTTAACAAGCATGAAGACCAAGGGCAGAAATTGTCTAATTTCAAAACAAAATGAATCTATGTGAGCTTATCTTAAATTCAACCCACAATTAAGTATTTGTAAGGGGGTGGGGAGCAAAAAAGCAAACAGATTTTACAATAAAGAGGTATATTTCATCCTTCCTTTTACCTCAACAACAGCATTTTAATTCATATACACAGACTTATAAAGACATAAAGAAGGTCAGGTGTGGTGGCTCATACCAATAATCCTAGCAATTTGGGAGGCCAAGGTGGGCAGATCACCTGAGGTCAGGAGTTCAAAACCAGCCTGGACAGCATAGTGAAACCCTGTCTCTACCAAAAACACAAATCCCAAAATGTAATTAATAGCAACAAAGTGAATGGACTGCAGTGACATACACGACGTGGATGGATTTCAAGCATGATGTTGTGAGAAAAAGAAAATAAATAATATAGCCAGTATAACACTAATTATATCATGCTCAAAGCCAGACAAAACTATATGGTATAAGGATATACATATAAGTATTAAAGCTATAAGGAATAAGAAAAAAAAGGTTACCATGAAAGGAAGAATTAGGGTTAGCTCCAGGAGGAAGGAAGGGAGTTTAGTGGGTGGAAGTTACAAGGTATTTGCTTTATAACAATCTGCAAAACTCTACTTTTCTGCATGCATACTTCTCAGTTTTAAAAGACTGGTAAAACAGAAGAGACTGTAAGGAAAAGCACTTTTTCTCATGAAACTACTTTAGAACATGCTTCTCCAAAATGAAACCATAAAGGGAAAAAGACTACAGCACAGGATCTAACACATGATAGAGAATCAAAGGAAATTCCCTAAGATGATTTTAAAAGAAGTCTGAAGAACTAACAGTTCAGATCAGAAGAGGATTAAAGGCTCCAGGAAGATAGTCTGCAAGGGAAAAATAGAGGGAAAAAAAAAACTTGGCAGACTACCTGAGTGCTTTCAGTCATGAGAAGCAACTTACAGTGTGAATGGAGAGTAAGGGGATAAGTAAACAACCCTAGGAGTAAATTATTACATCTAGGGAAACATTGCAAACACTCTCCATAGTCACAGGAGTGTGAACACTGAGCGATCTGACTGAAAGGTAATAGGAAGATGCAGGGAGGGAAGGATATGCAGGAGTGGGAGCTTAGTCGAGCTTAATCTTCATCTTTCATTGCAGGAATTCAACAGATCACAAATCGAAAAGTCCAGAAGTAGTATAAGCATGAAACTTAAAATATAAAGGTGAATATTTGAAGAAAACAAAGAAACAAATAAAAAAACAGCTTTAAAGAAGTTGAAAGTGTTTGCCTCAGAACAGAAACCAGTTCTGGTGAAGGCTATGGCAGAAGACTGCCATTCATTGTAAGTCTTGCAATAATATTTTAAACATTTACATTACACATGCATATTAACTTTGATAAAAGTAAAATTAAAATCTAGCGGGGAGCACTTGCTGCACAAACAGTCCACATACTGACTACCCTACAGTTTCAAACTCGTCAGATATATACAGTTAACCTATCTAAATAAAGTTAACAGGTTGAATGAGAAAAAGGCTTATCTAATTTGAACATAACTAATTTGGAATCTGAAAAGTAATAACTAATTATATGGCCTTTTTCAGTGAAAAACACCTGGAAGATTACAACTTAATATATATGCAAAATTTAGCAAATTTATCATTAAGGGCAGTATAATTATTAAATATGGAAATTTTACCTTGTAAAAGTTTCCATATGACTTCCGAATATTGATCCACTTTTTAGCAAAAGAAGGATATTTGATCCTGCTGATTTGGCACTGAATGTTCAAGAACTTACTCATATCCCAAGAACTATAAATTAAAAGAGGAGAAAAATGGATTAAATAAATGCTATACTATTTTACAAATGAGTATTTAAATCATTTATTTATATATGTAAACTTTCTCATATTCACACATGACATCAAGCTGAGAAAATTAACCTTGTTTCCTACAAAATATTAATTCAAAATTAAGCTTTAAAAACAAAGAAGTCAGATATATTAATTTTTGTTCGCTAACTAATTCTCCTATTAGGTTCATCTTGATTCTTTTTGTGGTTCTGGGGAGGCTTCTATCTTGCTGAGTATTAACTGCTAAGCTTGCTTTTAATGCCAGACTTACCGTAGTAAATTCTTTGAGAGTATGCTTTGAAACAAAACCAAAAACAAAACATTGAAAGAGACAAAAGTAGCTGACATCAAATGGTTAAATTACAATCTGTTCTGCTACAACATGTTTCTATAACACTAATCAATTTATTGTAGTTAAGAAGGACAATATTAACTGTGTGATATGGAAATTGTGTTGGTTCATATGTGGTTTTTCTTAGGCAAGGAGAGTCAGAATAATAGCAGTAGAAATTATAACCTTCTTCAGGAAACTAAAAAAGCCCTCAACTCAGTTGCTATACTGGGAACAGGATACAATGCTTTGTATTTTCTTATAATACTGTGAACTACACTATAAGAAAATTAAAATCAAGTGTATGCCCCCAGGATACCAGTGCCTCTGTGCAATTTTAATATCCATTGAGGCAACCTCACCTTCCCTTAGTTGCTTGCCTGGGCTGTCCAGATTATTTCTGGGGGCACCAAAGATTGTTTTTTGTTAGTGCCCTAGTTACAAAATTACACAGGTTATGAATGATCTGTCCCAGAAAATGAGACTTTAACAGAACTGCATATACTATATTGTGGCAGAAACACCTGTATACTTTAACAGAACACTGCTCATTAATGTTTAAAATCAATAACAGATTTCTAAAGAGGTCCATAAACATTTTCCAAACTTAACAATTATGATGTGTTTAAATTCAATGCTCTTCTCCTATCATATGTGAGGATCTCTAAACCCTCTATGTTGATAATATCTCTAATCTGTACAGTTTGAAACAGAAGTTGTGTAGGACATTCTTTTCAACCTTAATGGCCTTAAGGTATAGAAGATGCCCTGGCACAATGTCTGTAATCTGTGTTTTAATCTTTCTAATCTTCCCATTTAACCAGTGCTTTTTGAGCACACACCTTAAGTTCAGCACTAAGGTAAGCATTATGGAAGATTATCAGGCAGCAAAAGTCCTTACTCTGAAAGAATTTTAAATTTCCTTGCAAAAGTAAGTCTTACATATGTACATAAAGATTATATATCAGAATATATAGTCAGATGTCAACATGAATGGTACATATCATAGAAGCTGTAAGATCAATGGGGTTGTCAGGGTAAAACACAAGATGGGCTTTGAAAAATGATAAATTGTTAAGAAGAGACTCTCAGTAGAGAGGGAAGCATAAGTAAGTACACAGAAAAAGGACAAACCACGTGAATTCCTGGGCCAGTCTGACTAGAGTAAAGAGGATTAATGGCAGGTAAATTAGATTAAGCGGGTTGGGGGGGGGGGCGTGGAATGAGATGAAAGGGCCTTCAATGCCAAGCTCAGGATTCTGAACTTTTTGAGCAAGGAAGTGTCATGATAAAAACAGTTTTAGGAAAGTCTTTTTAGCGTTATATATTTATCTTCCTGTAGTGTTCTAGTCCTGGATTAGAGTGTGACCACTGCTTTCCTCCTCTCTTTCATCCTTAGGTGAAAGGAAATATACTGTCCCCTGTGGGATGAGACTCTAGGGTCTTTAATAATAATTTCGTGATTATTCTAAAAGTTAAATAAATAAGGTATCTTTAATCTTTAAAAGGTAGACATAAAAAAAATTTTCCTAAATACTTACCCATCTGTTAAAATTGAATATTTATACTTTGTTCCTAATTCCTTCAATTTCATCCAGTCAATTACTTTTTTTAGTACCTGAGGGAAGGTATCAGCTCTGTCTACCTGATCCTGAGGATATAAAAGTAAAATATATAAAAATCAGGGCTGTAGCATCACATTGCCCTACAAAATACCCAGACCTAACTTGGAGGGAAACGAACAGTATGAGAAAGGCTGATGCTTTAGATTCATGATTTCCTTGGCTTAGCTCCATCTAAAGTTTCATTTTTAACAAATTTGAAAAGTTTTACAACCAAGTACTAGGGACTACTTTCAACTGTAATGTATAATCCTCCCAAAATTAAGACTGAAGATCATCCCCAGTGGTTTTCTTTTTATAGGCCTCAACCTAGTGGCTTGCTGGATTTCTAGAGAGGAGAAAAGAGAAATCTCCTTCTAAGCTGAAAGCCACAGCTCCCTAAGTGTCTTCCCATCTCAGATCTCACGGTTTTCCACACCATACTACCTACTGCTGCCAGACTGATCTTCCTAAACATAAATCTGGTCCACCCTATCACTCTTATACTTAAATCCTCCAACCACTCTCCACAGCTTTCAGGATAAATATATGCACAAGACCCTTCATGATCTGGATTGCCTCTGCCTATCTGGACCATTTTCTTGCTAGCCCATACACATCTGAACCATCCTGAACTATCTGTAGTTCTTCCAGTTCACACGAGAAATGCCCAGCCATTCTTTTTTGTCTACCTACCTTTCATGACTCAGCCTAAGTTCATCAACTTGAGAATGTTTTTCCCAGGACAGTCTTTTATTCCCTCTGTCATAAATGGAAGCCCTTTTCATAGATGTCCATAATACCCCAGTAAAACACTGACTTATCAGTCCTAACCATTCTGTCACCACAGGACTGACATACATCTATATACATATAAAGATATACATAAATCTTGGCATATATTATAGTAGGGACTCAAATACATGTGGAGTGAATGAATGAAGGAACTAAATAAATGAACAAAGTGCCTACAACATTAGAATACAACAAAAAATCAGAGATCTAAAAATTCATGAAACAGTCCGGGTGTGGTGGCTCATGCCTGTAATCTATGCACTTTGGGAGGCCAAGGCAGGCTTGAGGTCAGGAGTTCTTCAAGACCAGCTTGGCCAACAGGGTGAAACCCGTCTCTACTAAAAAAATTAGCCAGGCATGGTGGTGCATGCCTATAGTCTCAGCTACTTGGGAGGCTGAGGCAGAAGAATCATTTGAACCTGGGAGGTAGAGGTTGCAATGAGCCAGGATTGTGTCACTGCATTCCAGCCTGGGCAACAGAGTGAAGCTCCATCTCAAAAAAATAAAAATAAAAAATAAACGAAACATACAAAGTCAGGTTGTAAACAGACACATTCTAAAACTTATCTCTGGCCAGGCACAGTGGCTCACGTCTATAATCCCAGCACTTTAGGAGGCCAAGGCAGGCAGATCACTTGAGGTCAGGAGTTCAAGACCAGCCTGGCCAACATGGCAAAACCTTGTCTCTACTAAAAGGACAAAAATTAGCTGGGCGTGGTAGCACACACCTGTAGTCCCAGCTACTTGGGAGGTTGAGGCAAGAGAATTGCTTGAGCCCAGGAGGCAGAGATTGCAGTGAGCCGAGATCACACCACTGCATTCAAGCCTGGGTGACAGAGTGAGACTATCTCAAACAAACAAACAAACAAAACAAACTTATCTCCGAGTTCAGTATGGTAGCAATTCGTTAATGCTTCATTTTACAAACGAAATCTTTAGATTCATCACTACAACTCCTTAAGAGGAAAGACTGAGGAAAATGTTACCAGGTGTAAAATTTGCTGTTTTTAATTATTACAACATGAAACATCTTTACCAAGCAAGATATTAATTTAAGTTGTTCACAACAGTAACAATTTTTTAAAACTATGTTGAAAATAAATCCTTAATTTCAAAAAGTCTTTCAAACTCTAGAAAGAAGTTGGAATTATAACCTGAGTAATTCCAGTAAGGCTGATGCAGAAATCAGACAGCCGTGTGTTAATCTCTGGTCTTACATACTGCTGAAATGTGTCTTCCTGCAAGGGAAGGACAGCAAGTTAAAGTAATTTATATGACTTAAGATACACAACACAAAATTCAGTTACACCAGGTTATAATTTTATAGGATCTCATGGCATAAACCCTTCCACAGTTTTTAAGGATAATTCCCCACACCCAAAGCACTCTTAATTTTTAAATTAAAAATCATTTGGTTCATAACTCAAACTAAAGATAAAGCAAGTGTGTGAAAGTAAGACTTGAACCCAAAATTTAAATATTTTCCTGAGGAATAAAATATAATTTTGTTTACAATATTTTAAAACTACAAAGCCTATTAATGCAACCTCTACTTCAAGATACTAAGAGTTTTAAAAATAATAAATTCTTTTGGAGAAATGCCAGTCTTCAGTTATAATAAATTAGCTCTAAACTATTGCTCTCTCATTTACTCCCGAATAGTCTTTATTTTCATATAAAAATCCAATTGAACTAAATTCTAAATAGTCAACATTTAACTGTATAATACAGGTAGTTTAAGAGTTGCAGCCAGGCGCGGTGGTTTACTCCTGTAATCCCAACACTTTGGCGGGGCCAAGGTGGGTGAATCACGAAGTTAGGAGTTCAAGACAGCCTAGCCAACATAGAGAAACTCCATCTCTACTAAAAATGCAAACAACTAAATGCGCATGGTGGCGAGTGCCTGTAATCCCAGCTACTCCGGATTTTAACCTTTTCAAGAAGCGTTCACAATGGTCTTATTTTATGCTTACAACTCTGTAAACTAAGTGAGGCCAGTATTGTTATCAGGCTACAATCTTGAAGTGCTTTTTCCTCTAGTCCAATAATGCCTCCCTAACCAGAACATACCAAGTCACTTTTCAGAAATTAAGGACAATTTCAAAGCCTAAAGATTTAAAGGCAGCAACTGCTAATCCTAGGAAGTAGATATAGAGAAAACGATAAAAAATATTCTTTATGACAGAAGATTTAAAAATTAAGTAGCATTTATACTTCCTAAGAATAAATTCTTTCTACATACTAATCTATTAAGTATATGAGCAATAAATGATTGTAAAGAATTGTAAATGACCAACAGTAAAGAACAAAAAAGAACACTTGAGGCCAGGCACAGTGACTAATACCTGTAATCCAGCACTTTGGGAGGCCAAGGCAAGGGGACCATTTAAAGTCAGGAGTTTGAGACCAGCCTGGCCAACATGGCGAAATCTCATCCCTACTAAAACTACAAAAATTAGCAGGGCAAGGTGGCACGTGCCTATAGTCCCGGCTACTCGGAAGGCCAAGGTGGAATAATCGCTTGAACCCAGGAGGCGGAGGCTGCAGTGAGCCGAGATTGTGCCACTACAATCCAGCCTGGATTGAGCAAGACTCCATCACACACACAAAAAAATTGAATTTCAAAAGTTAGATACTCTTTACTCCCAGACATACTGCGGAAAAATTCCACTTAACTGAGTATCACAGATAAATTAAGTCTATATCCTTTTAAGTATCACCATTTTGTTTTATAATTTTAAATGAAATTCTTTCAAAAACATATTGCAACTTCCCTTAAATTACAATTCGATAGTACTAAACAGATATTACTAAAATTTTATTCACTATTAAATACTTTTAACAGAAGAATGCTAGAGAATTATGCATTCATTGACCAAATCTTTAATCATCACTTAAATAAACTACATAAGTTAAAAGGTAGTAAGGGTTACTAAAAGTAAAAGGACCTGGGTGCCTATCATCCCAGCTACTCAGGAAGATGAAGCAGGAGACTCCCTTGAGCCAGCAAAGGAAAAAGCAGAGCAGTAAGGGGGATCAGAAACATGGGGTATGTGCAATAAGACACACTCTTAAATAGGATAATCAACTAGGCTTTATATACAGGTAAGATTTAAGGAAGGACTGAAAAGAAAAAAGGGATGGAAGGAGAGAAGGAGAAAAAGATCAGCCAGCAACACTTCTGGGTAAGAAAACTGGAGCTGAAGTCCTGGCAAGTAATGGGATAAAGCATGCCTGGCATTTTTGAGAATCAGCAAGCAGGTCAGTATGCCTGGAGAAGAATGAGTTAAGGAAAAGATTAGTAAGACAGGATCAATCAGAGGAAACAACAGGCCAGATCATATAAGGAATATGGGTTGTACTCTGAGGTAAATGAGGAGCCAGTGCAGTGTTTTGAGCAGAGGAGTGAAATGACCTGACTTACATTTTAAAAGAATTACTCTGGCTACTTTGATGAGAACTGGTTGTAGGACATAGAAACACAAAGATCAGTTAGATGGAGAACGTAGTAAATCACATAAATGATAGGGGCTCAGACTGAAGTCAACTGCAATTCAGTTAAGTGACTGGGTTCTGGATCTATTCTGAAGGCAGAGCCAAACAGGAATCACTGATGGCCTGGATATGAGAGAAACAGGAGTCAAGGATGACTCCAAAGTTTTTGAACAGAGCAATTAGAGGGATTCTAATTGGGAAAAGCTGCCATCACCCAAGCTAAAGGAGGCTGAAGACAGAATGGGTTGGGGTAAGTTCAACAGGTTGAGTCATGCAATTTGAGATGTCAAGTAAGCAGTCTGGATTTGGAACAGTGGTACAGGTTGGAATTATGTACCTGAAAGTCACCAGCATAGAGACAGCTTCTGAAAGCTATGGAACTAGATGAGATCATCAAGCAAGAGGAGGTAAGCAGAGAAGAGGAGCTAGGATTGAGACCTGGGTCATCTGATACGGGGAAGCTGGGAAGGAAAGGGGGAACCAGCAAAGAAAACTGCAAATGGGAAACCCAGTAGGGCTGGAGAAAAATCAAGCAGAACAAGTTAGACCTGAAGAAAATGCTCCAAGGAAAGAGTATTAGAGCAGTGCAGTGTTTTTTTGTTGTTTGTTTGTTTGTTTTAAAGTGAGAATGCCCAGGCTTGGTGGCTTACACCTGTAATCCTAGCACTTGAGGAAGCCAATGCAGGTGGATTGCCTGAGCTCAGGAGTTTGAAACCAGCCTAAGCAACATGGTGAAACCCTGTCTCTACCAAAATACAAAAAATTAGCTGGGCATGGTGACACACACCTGCAGTCCTAGCTACTT